>JAYGGG010000110.1:0-101835 GCA_036346245.1 Bonia amplexicaulis | reverse complement strand
GATCGGATCCACCACGCGCCGCAGGGATGAGGCGGTAACAAACTCGACCTGCTAGATCGGTGGCCTCCACCCGTCTCACCGAGGCCGGATCCGATGAGATGGGTGGAGGGCCACTAGAGGCCGCCACCGCGACGCTAGTAAGCTATACTATTACCATCGAATCTAGATTTTTTTTGTAGGAAAAGGCTACAAAAAATTATCAGATTAGTTTTTTCAAAGAGGAGAAAGCAGCCATAAGTGAAAGGCGTCTTGAAACTAGATTTTAGGAAAGCACTTATTCGGTCGGTGCATTCAAACGCAGTACATGCTGGGCTAATTTCGTAGGGGAGAGAGTGCATACGTAGGGGTGAAAAACGGTAACAGATAATTCGTTTTATCCGATATCCATATCCGGGAAAACGTGAATATGGTAAGCAAAATCCGTATTCGAAAACGTTCATATTCGTATTCGAGACTATTCGATTGTATTCGATCCGTTTCTAGAACCCATGAAAAATCCGTATGGATTTTGTGATTCAAAATTTGAATTTAGGCGGTTTAAAACCGGTAACCGGTCAAAAACCGGTGAAAAATCGGCAAAACCGCTAGGAATCCGTTTTATCTGATATTCGTATTCGAGAAAATTTGTATTTGAAAATATCCATATTCATATTCAAGAATATTCGTATTCATATTTAAGATTATTCGAATTCGTATTCGTATTCATTTTAAAAATATAGATTCGTATACTATTCGATTCCGTTTCCACCCAGTATATGATTCTTGATCCGACGGCTACGGCTGCTGCACAGGGCTTGTGGGGTTAAGCAGCCGCCGCGTCGCGTTTTAGGGCTTTCTTTTTCCGCTTATTGCCTCCCCACATCTCCTGTCCCTCTCCGCCGGCGGCGGCGGCAGCAGCTCACGCAAAGCGAAGAAAGCAGAGATGGCGACGATCGTGAACACGACGGAGGAGGAGCCCATGCTGGCGGTGGTCCGCTTCACCTCCGAGCTCGCCTGGGCCGACGCGGGCCCCGACGTCGCCGAGCCAGAGGTCACCCGCCTCTGCATGGAGGCGCAGCAGCACATCCTCACCGGCCGATGGCTCGACATGGCATCCCTCATGCTCGCCTCCGCCGACCTCCTCCTCCTCTCCCCCCGCGTCCCGGACAAAGGCAACTCTCTCCTCCCTTTTCTCCGTCTCTCTGCTACCCAAATAAATCTTGGAAGCCGTTCTTGAATTGAGCCTTCTTCTTCTTCTTTGCTGTGTGTTCGCTCTAGATCTCGAGTGCATCCTGGCAATAACCTGCAGCCTCGTCACCAAGGCCGGATCCGAGGATGAGGCCCTGCAGATCGCCGAGCTCATCTGCGCCAAGCTCACCCAGCAGCCGGACGACAAGCCGGCGCTGCGCCTCAAAGTGTAAGAAACCACAGCGCGTTATCTCCTGTGTTGTATTGGATTCGATTTCGATCCAAGGTAACCTTACAGTGTTTTCCTTTCCTGCTTGTTGTCTCTGTGTTCCCAATGTACGTATGCAGCATGTTCGGATTGTACAATCTGCTCGCGAGCCCCTACGGTAAGGCCTCTGTCTACAAGAAGGCGCTCGAGCTTGCCACCGCAGGGAAGGCTGCCGACTGCATCATCCCCACTTTTAAGAATATCGACAGCTTCGTGACCGACTGGGGCATCGGCAATTTGGAGCAGAGGGAGCTGTTCCTTGCTGTTGCCAGGATCCTCAAGGACCAGAAGGGGTGCGGCACGCATTGCTGTTTACTCTCTACTTGCATTTGTTTATCAGTGTTTACCTTGCAGGATTTTACACTGATGTAACTCCATCTTCCTGTAATGATTGACAGCATGAGCAAAGAGTACTTCAACTTTCTGAATAAGTACCTTGCCACTTTCAAGGGAGCAGGCGATGACGCCGATGCAATCGGTGATGCAAAGGAAGAAGCTGCTGCGGCAATCATTGAGTTTGTGAAGTCATCCGATCTCTATCAGGTACTTCTTTACTCGAGTTTATCTCTCCGTCGTTAAGTCTTTCGTTTGTGTGGAGAAAAATCCGGGGGATATGATGCGTAAAAGGCTGATTTCTTGTGAGCTATGCATCAGTATCTCCCTATCAGAATTGTAATGTGGCATATCATTCTCATATCACATCACCAAATGCCAATATGCAGTGTTGAACTTGGTTATTAACATACAGATATTTGTTTCACGAACAAAGATGCACTAAACTTATTATCTGCTTGCATGTAGTCTGCACGTGTTTGTGCTCTCAGTATCTTCTCAACTTGATCTTGTGTGGTTATGAATTGAGCCAGTTGATAACTTGACATAGTGATAAACATGCTCCTTACAAGCTTTCTACTTAGGATGGACCTTTTTTTACCAACTTGTACTACTACTACTACTGCTGCATTGTCTGTCCTTGTCTCTTCTCTGTCAGCAGTAGTTGTGAAACTACGAGTTGTTATCAAGTTTGAATCTTGACAAACTATACATATGGTTTAATGACACTTCGTAACCTTGCCCCGCAGCATACTTTCAATCAGTTCACTGGATTAATGGAAATATGCTGTTATTGCAGTGTGATCTGCTCAATATGCCAGCTGTTGCACAGCTCGAGAAAGATGAAAAGTATCAACCGGTTTACGAGCTTTTAAAGATATTCCTTACTCAGAGGCTCGATTCCTATTTAGAGTTTCAGGCTTCTAACAATACCATGCTCAAAGGTTATGGTATGTTCATCTGCTGAACCAATACTAATGATTTTGTTTCCTTATGAGTACATTTATAGCAAGCACATTTGTTTAATTTCTTGGGTATCTAATGATGAACAATTGACAGGACTTGTTCATGAGGAATGCATAGCCAAAATGCGACTTATGTCTTTGCTTGATCTGAGCAGCCACTGCTCTGGGGAAATCCCCTATTCTGCAATCACAGACGCACTTAAGGTAATTCGCTGTACCATCTTGATATGTTATTGTTGTTCAGTTGCTGAAGCCTTTTATTGACTTGTAATGCTTTGTTAGATCGATGATGATGGAGTGGAAATTTGGATTGTGAAAGCAATTTCATGCAAGATATTGGATTGCAAAATTGATCAGCTTAATCAAGTTGTCATTGTCAGGTATTCAGATCTCTAGGACTTTCATTGCCAACCTTAGCATTTTATCTATGTTTCAAGGTTTCATGGTCCATAATACGATGCTATGTTCTTTGGGTAATACGTGGTGTGATGTGTCATTCCAGTCGGCATACGGAGAGGATCTTCAGGATGCCACAGTGGCAGAGTCTACGTGCAAAGCTTGGAGTTTGGAGGGTAAATCTCTTACATTTATCTTATCTCTGATTCACAATTTGATTAGCACATTTGTGAAAAATTGTTCAGTGATAACAAACAAGTATTACTTACCTGTAAGAGCCGTATATGCTATATAGAGATGCGTATTTTACATCCTCTAGTGCACTGACCTGAAAACTGTTAAGCGTTTACGGTGCAACTGATTCTGTTTTCTTTGAAAATTCTTTTTCAGGGAAACATTGCTAATGCTATCAGCACGATCCAAGCAAACAAGGTGACTGAAGAGGGAACACAGGGATGCAAGGCTTGATGATCCGCTGATTGGAGGGGAGTTCCTGAATTGAAATTATAGCTTTTGAGAGATCAGATGAGCAATATTTTTTGTATGAGACTTGTAATGTGAATTACTTCGATCCCGTGACCATTACGGATTTCAATGACACGCTAAGCAATCTCATGTTGCATTAATTTTTTAGACAGCTGTGCTTGAGGCCCTGTTTAATGGCTTTTTTTAGCAGCGTCAGGTTTTGGACTGTTGGCTTTTGATTGAAATGCAATTTAGCGGTTAGTTTTGTATGAGTCATTCAATTAAAGAAAAAAACACAGTTATATTTTCATAGATAATACAAAAAAAGGGAAATAAAAAGAAAAGGCAAAAAAATTGGAAAAACCTTAAAAAAGACACGTTATTTTGGCTACTACAAGCTGAAGAAGTCAAAGCTAGACATGTTCATTCTGGCTTCAAGAAGCTGAAGAAGTCGAAGCTTGAACGGGACTGAAGTCAGATGTTACAGAAATACCAACATGATGGCAGTTTATTATTATAATTTTCCTTCCTAAGCTTAGCTTTGCTAATGGCATTAATTTGAAAGATATATTGAGGTAATTTTCCATTTGGACGGTCCAGCTCAACGTTCTGGCAGTTTCTCATACGCATATGCTCCGGAATGACTGAGCTCATTATCATAACAAACTTCACAATACGATCGTACTACAAGAAAATTTCGATACTGACAGATAAAAAATATATTTTTTATTTAAACTCCCAAAACAATGTGTAGCTACGCAAAGGATATAAAATTTGCGTACATATTGCCTTTTGGCTTTTAAACTGAAAAAATTGAATACAGATTGCTACAACATGAACATTTACACGGCAAAGAGAAGGCCTTTGTGTAGGTGCCGTACTACTAATTCTTCATCCTACAAAATATTTTCCCAGCAGTTGGAGCAACACCTCAAGTCTTCTCAAGAGTTGCTTCTCAAAGGTAGTCAGCCTGGAATGCCTCTTCACTTGTCAAGCCCAAATTTCAAGGCTTAACTGCTATACTATATGCCTGAAACACCGCACCAACTATTAGTGTGCAAGATTATCAGGATCGAAGAGTCTAACATCAATACCTTGCTACTATCAGATGATGTGAACTTAAAGAGAGGTGAAAAGGATAGCAGTGAGGAATGCAAATAAATGGACTGTCCCCGTTTTGCGACATTCAGCCCAAAAGATTTATAATAACCAATGGATTTTCATTTAAATTCATTCAACTGTATTTCTCTATCAATTTGATCACGTTTCTAATTATTCAACTGAAAGTTCGCGGAATGGAGATCCATTTCTGAATTGTTTTATACTTTCCAAAAAAGGAGCTCGCCAAGCAAAATAATTTCAAAGACACAAATGAAAACACACGTGATATACAACAAATGTTTCCGATCAATCAAGGAAAGTAGCTATGGTGACTAAAAGCCAGCTGTACCAACCATAGTCCCATCAACCAAGGACTCAGAATAGATCAAAATTCAGAGGAGTCACAATCAGAAGCCAATTAATTTAATTTAATACAGTGAGCCCTGAGATGGCACACTTTGTGCGATTTTGTGGAGAATATTATTGGAATACAAAAGACAAGACAAAGGGAACCGAACAAGTCTTTTGTATATATGCTAGCGTAAAGCTGAAGAATGCAATAAATGGGAAACAACTAAGAATCAAGATGTAGAGAGCGAAAGCAGAGTTTCCAAAGCATTGAAAAGTAAAGGGAAAAAAAAGAACCTGTCAAGGAGTTAGTGCTTTGATGAACATAGCTGGTGATACTATTTAAGAGGAATAATCACATCCAGATTCGTCCCAACTCGCCATCCTTTAGGATAGACAAGATTCTCAGATCCAAATGGCACATGCCAGTTCATTATTTGAGAGCAGTCAGCAGGTAAGCCTTCCATCTGGCTTTCATCCTCCACTAGCTGCTCTACAAACGTGGTTCCCTGCAAAGTAACAACCATCTCAGCTGTAATACTACATGCAGAAACGCATTGGAAACAAAGTCCAAACAATGGGAGCAAAAAGGTCTCCCATTAGGTGATCACCATGTGTTTGATGGATACACAGGGAAATTTTTTAGTCTGATTTTATTATATAGATATCTTCTCTCACTTTTTTGAATTTCCACATATCCATGTTGGTATAATAGTTGGAATGAGACAAAATTTTGATCAATTAACTACGTAGATTCTTCACAACATGTATAAGAATGTAGTGCTAGTCTACTCGAGCATGAAGAACACGCTATGTAATTCAGGAGATTTAAAATGAAACAAGTAACTTACTTGGAAACCCTCTTTCACCACGTCCGGATGCCGGATTGAATTCCAGGCCAAATGGGACCTCAGTTTGGGATCCCAGAGCATGGTGCTATTGAATGCAAAACCCGACATAGCAACATGAAATCTCCGGAGCTTGTTGCCATCCTCACTCGTATGCCATCCCACAACTTGGTTCTGTTTACATACAGGGCCTTCCAGCACCACACCATTTCTGCTTTCAGCTATCACTGGAACAGGCCATGTGCCGAACCTCCTAATCATGGCAGAGTTTGCCCAGAAGAAATAAGTTAGCAATTTGATTTCTATGCAGTACCCAATTTTCTCCAGAGAAACGAAACATAAGGATTCAATGCACCCAGCTGAATGCTTGCTTGCCAGACTAATAGATAGCTGTTGTTCCAGGCAAGAACTTTCTTAAATGGTGAATAAATTGCCAGTATTGAATTACCCATGACAACGTACAAAGCAAACTATTGATGCTACTGAATCTGCAACAAGGCGAATGGTAAGAACTTTTGAGCCCATTGTTCACTCGACAGTGTTTGCAATGCCTTCAATAAAGTTCCAATCTTTAACTCAATTCAGACTGCACATCAGCGAAAAGATGGTTCATTTCCTTTTTTTATATAATTAGATATCATAATAACTTTGCCATCCTAAAAGCAGAAACAAAGGACTCAAATCCAAAGACAAGAACAATCGCAAATGACTTTAAAGATTTACTGATTCAGCAAAGATTGCACCTTTCGAACGCATAGCACTGAATCTGAATGCGAGAATTGAGCAGGTGGCTGACTAGTACCTGATTTGGCGGAGGCGGTCAAAGAGTTGCAGGGAGTAGACGCCCTCCTCGTCGGCGAAGTAGACGATGCCGTCGAGTCGGTGGTTCTCCACCACCTCTAGGGCCGCATTCAACTGATGCGGACGGTAGTCGATGGATGAGGAGGCGTTGGTAGCGGCGAGCTTGTCGCAGCAACCAAGGTAGCGGTGCATGACGGCGGTGCGTCGGAGCGCCGCGGCCGCCTCGGACGTTGGCTTGCCGGCCTCGACGACCACCCAGAGGACAGGCGGGTGCACGAGGCGCAGCGTCTGGCCCATCCTGCTGAGGTAGTATGCCTGCGATGCCCTGGCCCGCGTGGGCGTGACGACGATGAGCAGCTTGTTGTCGCCATGGTCGTCGGCGGCGGAGGCTTGCTGTTGCTCTAGGGGAATCGGGTGTTGGGTCGGGTGGTCGAATTGGGATGTGTTCGGTACGGGGAGGTGCGGTCGGAGGGGGAGGTGGGAGAGGAAGTGGAGGAGGCCGAGGAAGGAGCCGAGGAGGAAGAAGGCGGCGAAGCGCGGGAGCGGGCGGCGGGAGAAAAAGAGGAAGGGGTGCGGGTTGAGGTGGTGATGCGTTCTTGGGGAGGAGGACGAGGAGGTGGCGGAGCGGGAGGAGGGCGGGAGGAGGAGGCGAAGGGGTGGTGGTGGCGGAGGAGGTGCTGCTGCTTCGCCGGCGAGTGCGGGCGACGGATCGACGCCATTACTACGCTTTGCTACTTGCTATCCGCCCGTCCCCCCCTCGCTCGCTCGCGCGCTCTCTCTCTCCCCCCTACCAATCGCTTCTTGTTGGGTTTGGCTATAGAGAGAGATGGATGGATGGATGGAGATAAAAAAGAAGAGGAGAGAGGAGTTTGGCCGATGCTGTCCGTGCTGGTGCAAGGGAAGGGAATCAAAGAGGAAGAATACACAAGGAATTAATCATGGCGCGAATGGCGGGGAGATGTTGATGCACTTGCTCGAATGGGATCGAAGAAGAAGAAGAAGAAGAAAGTTTGGCTTGGTTTGGTGGAGATGGAGGCGGGGCGAGGCGAGCGGGGACGGACGGGACAGACGTCCGAGGTCGCCGACCGTGGACCAGAGAACCCCCCACCCCAACCTGCGCTGCGCGGCGTTGCAGAGGAGAGGAGAGAGAGAGAGAGAGTTGGCAGCCCAAGGAAAATGAAATGGCAGCAGTGGAAACGGCACGCATCTTGCACGTTAGGATAACCCGTTTACTCTCTATTATTATTATTATTATTATAAAAAAACGAGTTGATAATACAGTGAGCCCTAAGATATACCCTCCCTAACAGTCTCCCTTGCAAGTTTCTTTTAAGTCAGCTAAGCGCATGCTGTCTAGAGTAGAGTTGAAAAGGATTTGTACTCCTGAATAGCACCTAGCTGGCTAGCTAGGGAGTCAGAGGGGGTAAGTATGATTTCATCGTAGTAGGTATTGGAGCCGTAAGTGAGTTTCTGTTACTCTGTAATCTTTTATACAAATAGTAGTTAAAATCGCACGTGAGTTTATGTTACTTTGTAATCTCTTATACAAACAGGCTAGAAACTACAAACCGCAGTTAAAAATCATAAGCCACAGCTAAAAAGAATAGATCTATTTGATAATGCTAGAGTGGTACTAGTAGTAGTAGAATAGAAGCAGCGTCAGCGTGTGTTAGGTGGTGGGAGCGTGTGTTGGGTGGTGGGAACGAAGGTGGCTCTACCGGTGGAGTTGGTCAAAGCCTTCGATCGGAGACGAAGTACGAGCGGTGGTGCTGTCGCGCTGGAAGTCGCGTGCCTGAAATGTGGGCCCCACACGCAGCTATCGCCCAGTCACCCGCGCCTGGTTTCCTCTTCGTTTCTTGCGGTTCCTTCTTTTCCATCCTTTTTGCGTTACAGGGCATATGCAATGTATCTTAGGTATTTAAGCGGCTTTTTATCTTTTAACTCTTTCAATAATTACTATTCAGAATTAATAAGACTCGGATGTCCGATCCGTATCAGACGTCGGTCCACGTATCAGCGCGGCCCACGATCAGCCCACCAACATTTCGTTAACTCAGCTCGCTCTCGTCTCACCACCTCTCACTGTCTCCTCGTTCTTTCCCCTCTCACTCTCTTCCTCTCTTTCGACACCTAATCTCTCCCGACACCTAATCTCTCCCGACGGTGCACGATCCCATGTACGGCGACTACCACTAGCCCGACCACTGCTTTTCCGACGTCGGTAGCGTCGGATCATCTCGCCGCCATCTCCTCGGGCACGCGCCTCCAGATCCAGCGGCCGCCATCAACTTCCTCTCCCGGTGCCTCCTGAAGGAACAAGGTTCAGTCAGAATCCTTGGTAAAAATTAAGCTATACTTTTTCAAGTGGGCTTTTCAAGCTAGCTGATCACTGCGTTTGGACTTTGCAGTCGAATTCATACGTCAATCTACGCGGTAACGGTCTATTAATAAGGCTACATTTGCAGTTTCGAATTTATACGTCAATCTACGCGGATACAGTCTGTTACCGCCTTGAACCAGTCGGTGACAACCAGGAAATAATAATAATTCCTAGTACGTGCATAAAAAACTTTCGATTCGAATAAAATACGTCCATAAAAGACTTTCAATTCAAATAAAACTAGTCGAGTTGCCGATGCAATTGTGCGGCTAGATGCTACTAAACATATGTTCATGTCGAAACATAGAGTAATACTTATTACACAACTCTCATGCTTACGATGAAATACAACTTTTATATATATATGATTGATTTGTACCGTTATAATCTAGATTCACTAAAATCGACGGTGATATCTCAGTTTCCTCCCTCTAATATGGGAATTTCTAACTCTTAAAGAACGAACATGGTGGCTTCTTATTTTCTCCGTTAGCCCGTGTAATTGCGCGGCTAGCTTATTTCTTTCTAATCAACCATCAGAGTTTGCTCGTTTTTCGTAGCTTATATAAAGCAACTTGCGAAGTCATTCCGTTCGAAAGTCAGTTTCTAAAAGCTAAAAACTATTTGGAACAGGTCCAAAGCTAAAATTTTTGCTAAAAAATCCGGTATATACTCAATAATATACAAAGTATATTCTATATATACTCCTGTATACTATACATACTCCTGGCAGCCCATTACTCAATTAGGCCCAATAGGCAACATGCATCAACATGGCCCATGTTTATTTTCAAATGTAGATATGTGTAGTGTAGCTCTATTATCAAATGAGTCAAATCTGAAATACGAGAGACGAGGCTACCAGTGACACAATGACTTGGTGTACTAGTATAGCTCTGTTCTTAGTTCTCAAATCTGAAGACTGAAATAAGATCTCAACTAGGGTTACTGAGTTAGTGGAGCTTAAAAAGTTAGCCTTTGCTTTATCTAATTATCATGTATTTGGTTCAATGCTGCTCATAGCTAAGAAGGCACAGAATTGAAGGTGATTCATTAAGTACTAACTCCTTTTTGAAGGGCATGTGTTGTCTTTACTTTTTACCGTACAAATCATGTATAGATGCTGGTTACCAGAATACCAGTATATCTATGGTACATACATGTAGGCCTGCAGCCTGCCTGCCTAACCTTGTAATTTTGCTTGGACTGAAAACAACAAAACAATTAATCTTCAACACTTTTCCGGTTTGGGTACGTTGACAGCACCACACAAAGCCTATCGTCTTCCTAACAGAATTTGCCAACCTTCTTTCTTTCATTCTTTCTTTCTTTCTTGTTCCTTGTCCTTCTTCATATATACAATTCATAGGGCACTACCTGTCAGGATTATTAATGGTTGAACACAACACAGCGGAGACAGATAGTGATGGAACGCCAGTTGAGATTGGTCATTACAAGCTAAATCCTTGCCATAACAAACATCATCTTTGAGATTCTGACTTGGTATCGAAGACAAGAAGACTTCACAGAGTGGGTGAGTGACCCATCATGCGGTGCACGCAGAACAGAAAATCAAGACATGCTACCAAACCCTTCGCTTTTTTGTGTTGTTTCTCTCCACATCAGCAGCAGCAGCAGCGACAACAAACTACTACAGAGGGTCTGTTTGGTAACAACTGCGACTTTTAGTTTTTGATCGAAATTTTTAAATTTTGACTAGGCATGCCTGCCTGATTCGGCGAGGAAATGAAATAAATAAAATAGCCCAAAAAGATGGCACAGCCCAGCAATTCGGCTCTGATCATTTCTAATTGAATCAGATTACTGTTGGTCTTTTTAACTACTTAAAGCGTCTAATTATGTTTCACTCAAGCAATACAAACTGGTTTGGGTTATAATTGAGATTATCTTCATGTTCATGATGAACTCTGCACCGACTAGAGCCATACATGACAGTTCAAGACGCTTTCGATTACAAATTTTCACCATTATCTTCTTAGACTCTTGAGCATAGTGTTGTTCCCATATTCAATAAGGTTACTATTTCAGTTTCTGAGTAGATTTGTGTTTCGTTGTTGACTAGAACTATATTCCTTTTTCCGTTAGAGGCTCTTCTCGCTACCCTATATATATATATATATATATATATATATATATATATATATATATATATATATATATATATATATATATATATATATACACCCTTGCAAAATGCGGTTGAGATACGCGAAGTTTTTTTGTTTGGGAGTAACACCACTAGAGCAAATATGTATTTTTCAAATTAAATAACAAGGAAAATGACTCACCCAGAATGCAACTGATAAAACACATAATATTCAAATAAATGTAGGTGGGGGAAAACCTCTCAATTAAGACAGGTTTCAAAGGTCTTTGAAACAGTAGCCTCAGCTGATGAGGGCAGCCTTGTCGATGGGTCACCCAGATGTTCTATAGCACAGCTGTAAGACTATATGGTAGCAGCTTTATGATTGTGATGAATATTTGATTTTACTTGTGCCTTATTATTGTTGTTTGAGTTTGATTTTACACCATTGAATCTCTAGTTTTTAATGTCAGAGTGGCAACGATCGAACCGACTTTTGGCTGGCTGGCAGACTGGCTGATGGTGTAACCCGCTTACGGTCTGACCGATGCGCGGTAGTACCGGCGTATAGTTGCTGGTAGCTATTTTTCGGTGAAGGTCCTTTAGAGGTTTTCCTGCTCACGATTGTTGAGCCTGTATGACTTTGCTCACGCTGTCACCATTCCGAGTCACACCTCTGCCTCTGATGTTACTGTACATGCGGTGCAATTTACTTTCTTGTTTGCGTGGCAAGTGGCAAGTGGCAAGTGGCAGTGGCTTCTCCTCCTCTCCAAGTTCCACAGTCCACACGTTCTTCTTCTTCTTCTTCCTCTTCCTCCTCTCGCTCACCAGCTGACAAAAGCGCCCGCCAATACAGCCGTTGCTTCCTACTCCTACCCACATGCGCATTCGTTGTTACTAAGTCTCTATACAGTTGCTCTGCTCGACTGCTCCAGAGGGAGAGAGACCAAGGGATGGGTCGATCCGGGAACAAGGGGAAGCCCCGTGCCATGGCGGCGGTGGAGGAGGTGGACATCTCCGCCGTGAGGTACAGGCCGCCGACGCTCAAGGCGCCGCACCTAACGGGGTTTTCTCACCAGTTAAATAAAATGCTGAAATGTCTTTCATGTCACTTCTATGCCATTGCAGTATACTAGTCCTTTTGTTTTCTCAATGAGAAACAGCATAGATGTTAGTTTGCTGTTGCGTTGCTAAATGTGCTGACTGTTGCACAAATTGTGGATATTGAAGTGTTATAAAAGATCGCATGCCACATAATCATTGTAAGACAAATGCAATTAAGTCTGGAGTCTAAACTGTAAAGTATATGTTTCTGTCTCTTATATTTTGCCAAATGTGTGCTTATGGTATCTTTGTTGTGTCTTGTATAGGAGAAGGATAATGTACTATCACATGGAAGCTTTCAAGAAGGTTGATGTCATAGCAACCCCTACAACTGGGTAATAGATGTTGAAATTTATTATAATTTATCCGTATATAATTTAGATGGTCTTAAGTTTCTGTTACTAATGTTATGCATGCTTCCTCCATACTTTTTTTGGTTTAGTCAACAAGGCTATAGCTCACGATTTTCAGCTTTTCTAGTCATTCTAAGGTTACCAGGCCAGTTTGGGGATTTTTATTTTTCGGAGCTCATTTGGCCGAAAGACTGATCTATAGCTCACGATTTTTAGCTTTTCTAGTCATTCCAGCGTTACCTGCGCAGTCCGGGTATTTTTATATTTTGGAGCAGTTTTGGCCGAAAACCTGACCTATAGCTCACGATTTTCAGCTTTTGTAGTCGTTGTAGGTTCTGGGGCGATCAGGAATTTTTATTTTCGAGCACATTTGGTAAAGCGTGACCTATAGCTCACGATTTTCAGCTTTTCTAGTCGTGCGAGGTTAATGGAGAATTCAAGATTTTAGTTTCTCGAGGCGATTTGGTCGGCGTGACCTATAACTCACGATTTCAGCTTTTCTAGTCGTTCGGGTTACCGGACCGATCCAGTTGTATTTTTCGAGCACATTTGCGAAACCGTGACCTATAGCTAACGATTTTAAACTTTTCTAAACATTCCGGTCTTACCGAGGATTCGAGGATTTTTTCGCATCACATTTGGGCGAAAGCGTGACATATAGCTCACGATTTTCAGCTTTTCTAGTCGTTCAACGGTTACCGGAGCAGTCGGAGGAATTTTGTTCCTCGGAGCAAATTTCGGCGAAAGCGTGACCTGTAGCTCACAATTTTCAGCTTTTCTAGTCGTTTCTGGGTTACTGAGGCAGTCTGAGGATTTTTATTTTTCGGAGCATATTTTGTCGGCGTGACCTATAGCTCACGATTTTCGACTTTTCTAGTCGTTGTAGGGTTACCGGTCGATCTGGGATTTTTATTTTTGAGCACATTTGGCGAAAGCGTGACGATAGCTCACGATTTTAGCTTTTCTAGTCGTGCCAGGGTTACCGGGGAATTCCGAAGATTTTTTGTTTCTCGAGACAGATTTGGTCGAAAGCGTGACCTATAGCTCATGATTTCAGCTTTTCTAGTCATTTCGGGGTTCTGGGACCGTCTAGGGATTTTATTTTCCGAGCTCATTTGCGCAAAAGCGTGACCTATAGCTAACGATTTTCAACTTTTCTAAACATTCGGTCTTCTGGGAGGATTCGAAGATTTTTTCGCATCACATTTGGGCGGCGTGACATATAGCTCACGATTTTCAGCTTTTCTAGTCGTTCAGCAGTTCTGGGAGCGATCGGGAATTTTGTTCCTCGGCGATTTCGGTGAAAGTGTGACCTATAGCTCACGATTTTCAGCTTTTCTAGTCGTTCGGGGTTACTGGGACCAAGACAGGATTTTATTTTCCGAGCACATTTGCGGCGTGACCTAAGCTAACGATTTTCAACTTTTCTAAACATTCGGTCTTCTGGAGGATTCGAGGATTTTTTTCGCATCACATTTGGGCGGCGTGACATATAACTCACGATTTTTAGCTTTTCTAGTCGTTCAACGGTTACCGGAGCAGTTGGGGGAATTTTGTTCCTCGAAGCAGATTTCGGCGAAAGCGTGGCCTGTAGCTCACAATTTTCTGCTTTTATAGTCGTTTCTAGGTTACCGAGGCAGTCCGAGAATTTTTATTTTTCGGAGCATATTTTGTCAAAAGCGTGACCTATAGCTCATGATTTTCAGTTTTTCTAGTCGTTCGGGTTACCGGCGGTCAAGGATTTTAATTTTCGCAACATATTTGCCCGGAAACGTGACCTATAGCTCACAATTTTCAGCTTTTCTAGTCGTTCTAAGGTTACCGGGCCAGTTTGGGGATTTTTATTTTTCGGATCTCATTTGGCCGAAAGACTGATGCATAGCTCACGATTTTCAGCTTTTCTAGTCATTCCAGCATTACCGGTGCAGTCCAGGTATTTTTATATTTTGGAGCAATTTGGCCGAAAACCTGACCTGTAGCTCACGATTTTCAGCTTTTCTAGTCGTTGTAGGTTACCGGGCCAGTCTGGGAATTTTTATTTTTCGGAGCACATTTGGCCGAAAGCGTGACCTATAGGTCGATTTTCAGCTTTTCTAGTCGTGCTGGGTTACCGGAGAATTTCAAGATTTTAGTTTCTCGGCGATTTGGTCGGCGTGATCTATAGCTCACGATTTCAGCTTTTCTAATCGTTCCGGGGTTACCGGACCATTCCAGGGATTTGCATTTTTTCGAGCACTTTTGCCCAAAAGCGTGACCTTATAGCTAACGATTTTCAACTTTTCTAAACATTTCGGTCTTACCGAAGGATTCGAGGGATTTTTTTCGCATTACATTTGGTCGTAAACGTGACCTATAGCTCACGATTTTCAGCTTTTCTAGTCATTCTAAGGTTACCAGGCCAGTTTGGGGATTTTTATATTTTGGAGCAGATTTGGCCGAAAACCTAACCTATAGCTCACGATTTTCACTTTTCTAGTCGTTGTAGGGTTACCGGCCACCGAGGATTTTATTTTTCTGAGCACATTTGGCGGCGTGACCTATAGCTCACGATTTTCAATTGTTCTAGTCGTGCTGTGGTTACCGGGAATTTCAAGATTTTTATTTCTCGAGGCAGATTTGGTCAAAAGCGTGACATATAGCTCACGATTTCGTGTTTTTAGTCGTTAGGGTTCTTGGATCGGTCTAGGATTTTATTTTTCCGAGCACATTTATTAAAAGCGTGACCTATAGCTCACGATTTCAGATTTTCTAGTCGTTCGGGTTCTGGGACCGGTTTTGGATTTTTATTTTCGAGCTCATTTGGTAGAAAGATCGATCTATAGCTCACGATTTTCGACTTTTCTAGTCATTCCAATTCATCAAGCAGATCGGGTATTTTATATTTTGAGCAAATTTGGCGAAAACGACCTATAGCTCACGATTTTTAGCTTTTCTAGTAGTTGTAGGTTCTGGTGCCCTCGAGAATTTTTATTTTTCGGAGCACATTTGGCCGAAAGCGTGACCTATAGCTCACGATTTTCAGCTTTTCTAGTCGTGCCAGGGTTACCGGAGAATTCAAAGATTTTTAGTTTCTCGAGGCGATTTGGTCGGCGTGACCTATAGCTCACGATTTCGCTTTTCTAATCGTTCCGGTTGCTTGGGACCATTCCAGAGATTTGTATTTTTCCGAGCACATTTGCCCAAAAGCGTGACCTATAGCTAACGATTTTCTACTTTTCTAAACAATCCGGTCTTACCGGAGGATTCGAGGGATTTTTTTTCGCATCACATTTGGGCGAAAGCGTGACCTGTAGCTCACGATTTTCAGCTTTTCTAGTCGTTTCTGGGTTACCGAGGCAGTCCGAGGATTTTTATTTTTCGGAGCATATTTTGTCGAAAGCGTGACCTATAGCTCATGATTTTCAGCTTTTCTAGTCGTTCCGGGGTTACCGGGCCAGTCCGGGGATTTTTAATTTTCGCAGCACATTTGGCCAAAAACGTGACCTATAGCTCACGATTTTCAGCTTTTCTAGTCATTCTAAGGTTACCAGGCCAGTTTGGGGATTTTTATTTTTCGGAGCTCATTTGTCCGAAAGACTGATCTATAGCTCACGATTTTCAGCTTTTCTAGTCATTCCAGCGTTACCGGCGTAGTCCGGGTATTTTTATATTTTGGAGCAAATTTGGCCGAAAACCTGACCTATAGCTCACGATTTTCAGCTTTTCTAGTCGTTGTAGGGTTCTGGGGCTAGTCCGGGATTTTTATTTTTGAGCACATTTGGCCGGCGTGACCTATAACTCACGATTTTCACTTTTCTAGTCGTGCCGGGTTACCGGAGAATTCAAGATTTTTGTTTCGAGTAGATTTAGTCGAAAGCGTGACCTATAGGTCACGATTTCACTTTCTAGTCGTTCGGGTTACCGGACCATCCGAGTTTTATTTTCCGAGCACATTTGCGGCGTGACCTATAGCTAACGATTTTCAACTTTTCTAAACATTCCGGTCTTCCGTAGGATTCGAGGATTTTTTCGCATCACATTTGGGCGGCGTGACATATAGCTCACGATTTTCAGCTTCATTAGTCGTTCAACGATTCACGAGGCGATGGGGAATTTTGTTCCTCGGGCGATTTCGTGGCGTGACCCGAGCTCACGATTTTCAGCTTTTCTAGTCGTTTACGGGTTCCGAGGCAGTCCGAGGATTTTACTTTTCGAGCATATTTTTCGAAGCGTGACCTATAGCTCATGATTTTCACTTTTCTAGTCGTTCCGGGTTCTTGGGCGGTCCGGTAATTTTAATTTTCGCAGACATTTGGCCAAAACGTGACCTATAGCTCACGATTTTCGGCTTTTCTAGTCATTCTAAGGTTACCGGGCGGTTTGGATTTTTATTTTTGAGCTCATTTGTCCGAAAGGCGATCTATAGCTCACGATTTTCGACTTTTCTATTCATTCCAAATTACACGGCGTAGTCCGGTATTTTTATATTTTGAGTCGATTTGGCGAAAACGACCTATAGCTCACGATTTTCACTTTTCTAGTCGTTGTAGGGTTACCGGGCGATCGTGGATTTTATTTTGAACACATTTGGCGGCGTGACCTATAGCTCACGATTTTCAGCTTTTCTAGTCGTGCCGTGGTTACCGGAGAATTCGATGATTTTTGTATCTCGAGGCGATTTGGTCGGCGAGACCTATAGCACACGATTTCAGCTTTTCTAGTAGTTCCGGGGTTACCGGACCAGTCCAGGGATTTTTATTTTTACGAGGACATTTGCCGACAATGGGACCTATACCTAACGATTTTCAACTTTTCTAAACATTCGGTCTTCTGGAGGACTCGAGGGATTTTTTCGCATCACATTTGGGCGAAAGCGTGACATATAGCTTACGATTTTCAGCTTTTCTAGTCGTTCAACGGTTACAAGAGCAGTCGGGGAAATTTTGTTCCTCGGAGCAGATTTCGGCGAAAGCGTGTCCTGTAGCTCACGATTTTCAGCTTTTCTAGTCGTTTCTGGGTAACCGAGGCAGTGCGAGGATTTTATTTTCGGAGCATATTTTGTCGGCGTGACCTATAGCTCATGATTTCAAGCTTTTCTAGTCGTTCCGGGTTACCGAGCTAGTCAGAGATTTTAATTTTCCAAAGACATTTGGCCAAAACGTGACCTATAGCTCACGATTTTCGACTTTTCTAGTCGTTCTAAGGTTACCGAGCCGGTTTGGGATTTTTATTTTTGAGCTCATTTGGCCGAAAGAGGCGATCTATAGCTCACGATTTTCACTTTTCTAGCCATTCCAACAGTCTGACGCATGATCCGTATTTTATATTTTGAGCGATTTGGCGAAAACCTAACCTATAGCTCACGATTTTCAGCTTTTCTAGTCGTTGTAGGGTTACCGGCGGTCACCGGGATTTTTATTTTCAGAGCACATTTGGCGGCGTGACCTATAGCTCACGATTGTCGACTTTTCTAGTCGTGCCGGGTTACCGGAGAATTCAAGATATTTTGTTTCTCGGCAGATTTGGTCGGCGTGACCTATAGCTCACGATTTCAGCTTTTCTAGTCGTTACGGGTTACCGGACCATCCGAGGATTTGTATTTTCCGAGCACATTTGCCGGCGTGACCTATAGCTAATGATTTTCAACTTTTCTAAACATTCGGTCTTCTGGGAGGATTCGATTGATTTTTTTCGCATTTGGGCGAAAGCGTGACATATAGCTCACGATTTTCAGCTTTTCTAGTCGTTCAATGGTTACAAGTGCAGTCGGCGGAATTTTGTTCCTCGGAGCAGATTTCGGCGAAAGCGTGACCTATAGCTCACGATTTTCAGCTTTTCTAGTCGTTTCTGGGTTACCGAGGCAGTCCGAGGATTTTTATTTTTTGGAGCATATTTTGTTGAAAGCGTGACCTATAGCTCATGATTTTCGACTTTTCTAGTCATTCTAAGGTTACCGTGCCGCTTTGAAATTTTATTTTTGAAGCTTATTTGGCCGAAAGACTAATCTATTGCTCACGATTTTCGACTTTTCTAGTCATTCCTGCTTCTGTATACCGTCCGGGTATTTTATATTTTGGAGCAGATTTGGCGAAAACCCCGACCTATAGCTCACGATTTTCGTGTTTTCTAGTCGCTCAATGATTCGGAGCGATCGGTGAATTTTGTTCCTCGAGCGATTTCGGAAAGCGTGACTGTAGCTCACAATTTTCACTTTTCTAGTCGTTTACGTATTACCGAGGCGGTCAGAGGATTTTATTTTTCGGAGCATATTTTGTCGGCGTGACCTATAACTCATGATTTTCAGCTTTTCTAGTCGTTCCGGGTTCTTGGGCGGTCAGGGATTTTAATTTTCGCAGCACATTTGGCCAAAAACGTGACCTATAGCTCACGATTTTCAGCTTTTCTAGTCATTCTAAGGTTACCAGGCCAGTTTGGGGATTTTTATTTCAAGCTCATTAGACCGAAAGACTAATCTATAGCTCACGATTTTCAGCTTTTCTAGTCATTCCGACTTCTTTACCGCGATCAGGGTATTTTTATTTTTGAGCGATTTGGCGAAAACCCGACCTATAGCTCACGATTTTCACTTTTCTAGTCGTTGTAGGGTTACCGGGCGATCAGGATTTTATTTTTCGAACATTTATTTGGAAGCGTGACCTATAGCTCACGATTTCAGCTTTTCTAGTCGTTCCGGGGTTACCGGACCAGTCCAGAGATTTGTATTTTTCCGAGCTCATTTGCCCGAAAGCGTGACCTATAGCTAACGATTTTCAACTTTTCTAAACATTCCGGTCTTACCGGAGGATTCGAGGGATTGAAAGCGTGATATATAGCTCACGATTTTCAGCTTTTCTAGTTGTTCAACGGTTACACGAGCAGTTGGGGGAATTTTGTTCCTCGAGCGCGGTTCGCGAGTGTGACCTATAGCTCATGATTTTCACTTTTCTAGTCGTTTACGGGTTTCGAGGCATCCGAGGATTTTTATTTTTGGAGCATATTTTGTCGGCGTGACCTATAGCTCATGATTTTCAGCTTTTCTAGTCGTTCCGGGGTTACCGGTCCAGTCCGGGGATTTTTAATTTTCGCAGCATATTTGGCCAAAAACGTGACCTATAGCTCACGATTTTCAGCTTTTGTAGTCATTCTAAGGTTACCAGGCCACTTTGGGAATTTTATTTTTGAAGCTCATTTGGCCGAAAGACTGATCTATAGCTCACGATTTTCAGCTTTTCTAGTCATTCGCGTTCTGCTACTGCTCGGGTATTTTATATTTTGGAGCAGATTTGGCGAAAACCCCGACCTATAGCTCACGATTTTCGCTTTTCTAGTCGTTCAACGATTCTGGAGTAGTCGGTGAATTTTGTTCCTCGGGCGATTTAGGCGGCGTGACTGTAGCTCACGATTTTCAGCTTTTCTAGTCGTTTCTGGGTTACCGAGGCAGTCCGAGGATTTTTATATTTTGGAGCAGATTTGGCCGAAAACATGACCTATAGCTCACGATTTTCAGCTTTTATAGTCGTTTTAGGGTTACCGGCCATCTGGGATTTTATTTTTGAAGACATTTGGTGAAAGCGTGACCTATAGCTCACGATTTCACTTTTCTAGCCGCTCGGTTACCGGACCGATCCAGGATTTGTATTTTTCCGAGCACATTTGCGGCGTGACCTATAGATAACAATTTTCAACTTTTCTAAACATTCGGTCTTCTGGGAGGATTCGAGGGATTTTTTTGGCATCACATTTGGGCGAAAGTGTGACATATAGTTCGCGATTTTTGGCTTTTCTAGTCGTTCAACAGTTACAAGAGCAGTCGGGGGAATTTTGTTCCTCGGAGCAGATTTCGGCGAAAGCGTGACCTATAGCTCACGATTTTCAGCTTTTCTAGTCGTTTCTGGGTTACCGAGGCAGTCCGAGGATTTTTATTTTTCGGAGCATATTTTGTCGAAAGCGTGACCTATAGCTCATGATTTTCAGCTTTTCTAGTCGTTCCGGGTTACCGGCCGGTCGGGATTTTAATTTTCCCTCGATTTTTATTAAAACGTGACCTATAGCTCACGATTTTCGACTTTTCTTGTCGCTCTAAGGTTACCGGCCGGTTTGGGGATTTTATTTTCCGAGCTCATTTGGTAGAAAGATCGATCTATAGCTCACGATTTTCGACTTTTCTAGTCATTCTGCTAAGCTGGCACCGTCCGGGTATTTTATATTTTGGGCAGATTTGGCGAAAACGACCTATAGCTCACGATTTTCGACTTTTCCGGTCGCTCAACGATTCTGAGCGATCGGGTGAATTTTGTTCCTCGAGCGATTTCATGGTGGCGTGACACGTAGCTCACGATTTTAGTTTTTCTAGTCGTTTACGGGTTACCGAGGCGGTCCGAGGATTTTATTTTCGGAGCATATTTTGTCGAAAGCGTGACCTATAGCTCATGATTTTCAGCTTTTCTAGTCGTTCCGGGGTTACCGGGCCAGTCCGGGGTTTTTTAATTTTCGCAGCACGTTAGGCCAAAAACATGACCTATAGCTCACGATTTTCTTCTTTTCTAGTCATTCTAAGGTTACCAGGCCATTTTGGGGATTTTTATTTTTCGGAGCTCATTTGGCCGAAAGACTCATCTATAGCTCACAATTTTCGGTTTTCTAGTCATTCCAATTACATTCATCAATCGGTATTTTATTTTTCTGAGCTCATTTGGCCGAAGATTGATCTATAGCTCACGATTTTCAGCCTTTCTAGTCATTCCAGCGTTACACGCGCAATCCGTGTATTTTTATATTTTGAGCGGATTTGGCCGAAAACCCGACCTATAGCTCACGATTTTCACTTTTCTAGTCATTGTAGGTTACCGGGCGATCTGGGATTTTATTTTTGAGCACATTTGGTAAAGCGTGACCAATAGCTCACGATTTTCAGCTTTTCTAGTCGTGCTGTGGTTACCGGAGAATTCAAGATTTTTGTTTCGAGGCGTTTTTGGTCGGCGTGACCTATAGCTCACGATTTCGACTTTTCTAGTCGTTTCTGTGTTACCGAGGCACTCCGAGGATTTTTATTTTTCGGAGCATATTGTGTCAAAAGCGTGACCTATAGCTCATGATTTTCAGCTTTTCTAGTCGTTTCGGGGTTACCGGGCCAGTCCGGGGATTTTTCATTTTCGCAGCATATTTGGCCGAAAACGTGACCTATAGCTCACGATTTTCATCTTTTCTGGTCGTTCTAATGTTACCGGGCCAGTTTGGGGATTTTTTATTTTTTGGAGCTCATTTGGCCGAAAGATCGATCTATAGCTCACGATTTTCGACTTTTCTAGTCATTCCGGCATTCTTGGCGCGATGGGTATTTTATATTTTGAGCGATTTGGTCGAAAACATGACCTATAGCTCACGATTTTCAGCTTTTCTAGTCGTTGTAGGGTTTCCGGGTCAGTCTGGAGATTTTTATTTTTCGGAGCACATTTGGCCGAAAGCGTGACCTATAGCTCACGATTTTCAGCTTTTCTAGTCGTGCCAGGGTTACCGGAGAATTCCGAAGATTTCTTGTTTCTTGTCAGACCCGGATTTTTCAACCCAGAATCTGCAGTGCCTTACTGCATTATTTCCTGGATCAGTAGATAATACACACAGATACATTGTCAATCATTTCATACAACATGAATTCACAACAAGCCATAATATTATTATTACATTGCAAAGGTGAAGTTAGGCCTTCACAAAGGCGCAGTTGTTACAGTAGAGCCAAACAGGCCAAATATTTACATTACAAAAGACTAGCAGCGGAAGCGAAACAAAGCAGGCCTTTAAACCACATGCAGAGACTAAGGGCAAAAGTGGTCATACAAATATTACTAGGGCTCTAGTAATATTTGGATGAAGCCACACCTTAGTCTAGATGCCTAAGGTTCTAGGCGCGAATTATTCGTCCTAATTCCCGGCGTGGTCTCCTCCATCCATGTAGTGCTTCCTCGTGAGGCATACGGATCTTGAGCTCCTGATCCGGATTTTTGGTATTATGAGTGAGCACACTAACCACCGTGCTCGCCGAGTCAACACACGTAATGCAGTAGGTAGTATGCAAGGCTTTCAACAAGGGAAGGCTTAGGTTATTTTGTTTTGCAGAAATGTGCTTTTTGAACTATAATACTTAAAAATCCCTAAGACCTAGCCAGTTGAATTTTAAACATGATACTCAATGACATATACATTTATTTCTATCGAGTCAGAGTCCATCCACCATTACATGGTCTCTGCTCCTCATATCATGCCTTCAGCGTTATAACCGCTTACTTTACCACTGGGACGACACCTAGGACAACTCAAATAAGGGCCCTTCTCTGCCCTCCACCTTTTTCCATTTCCAACCCCAAAGTTTTAGAAACAGAACTATATCTAGTTAAGTTCCCATGTCCGCCCTTGACCGTGGGCACGGCTATTCGAATAGTTTTGACTCTGCAGAGTGCGTACACTTTACCCATATGAGATAGATCTGCTCATTGCCCCACATGATTCCTTAGCCGTACGGTTGAGTAGACTATCACAGGGCTTTTACGATGCATCTTCCTAGTAGAGTTGCGACCGCTAAGGTTTCCACTTCCTCCGGGTACGACCACCCTTCCAGAAGCCCCCTCTTGCGCCATCACGTCGGAGGATGTGGCCATCCTCTACCCGCCCGTGTTCACACCGACGCAACTCTTACTAAGTCAATGCAAATTAGTTAGCTCTACCTACACTTTGCCAGCATATGGTTGTACTTGTTGTACCGTGGGAGGTCATCACAAGATTCAGTCCTTAAAGGTTATCTGGGCGGTTCTACCACGATCCCCTTGTGCTATCACGACACCACTTTATCACAAATCTGTGCTATCACGACACCATTCAACACCCATGCCCTCAACCATCCGCCCATATATTTAAGCATGTCAGGTTCTTTCGGATGAAAATACACTTATACCAACATAAACTAGTCATCTTCACAATGACTGCCCAATACTGCTTTCTTTAGTTTGTAAGATATGCTAGGGTGTTTTCACACCCCTGGTTTATCTAAACAACTCTAAGCATGCATTTATAATTATGGACTTAGTTTCAAAGGAGTTGTAGCATTATTACTTTTACTAGGGTGACAAGGATCACATAGCCAAAAGTATCGCAAAGGATATATACTAAACCAAGAGAACATGGGTATATATCTAAAATCTGAAATTAACATGTATTGCAACATAAATATAAGCATGCAAGTTATAATACTAAAACCAAAATACTTTATTGAAAACATAGGCTCAAAAATGATCAAAGCATTGACTGTCTTGGATGCAAAGGTCGGGGTTCGAGGTGTTGGAGTCTCACGGCAATGGCAGCCTCTTCTTGGGCCTCAGCTACGTTTTGTATCTTGAAAATTTAGATAAAAAATCATCACAACAATCAAATAATACAATAAAAATTTGAACAAGCTTGAAGTGTTGGTTCTGGTTCCATTAGGTAGCCCTTGATTTTAGATGAATTTAGAAATTGGTTTTACTAAATTTGGAGCTAAAATGAATAAGTTATACACATTTGAATACCTTGGTTTAAATAAATCTTAAAATTAATAATTTCGACAGTGGGGCCCACTCGGACTGTGACTCATGGCGCCGACACGTGGGACCCGGCGAGGAGGCTCACGCCTTGACCCAGCTGCGAGGGCTCACGCCCGCCCCGCTGCCCCGGCGAGCGGGGCCGGAGGCGGCGGCCCGTTGTGCGTGGTCGGTGGCGGTGGGGCCCACCACGTCGCGTCGGGTTTAAAAAAATGGTTTAACCTCAGCGCTGCGTGGCGGGGCTCGAGCAGCCGAGGAGCCGGGGGATAGAGGTGGCGACGGTAGCCAAGCCGCCGCTGGTTTTACTCACCCTTAAGGGGTGCTTTACCTCTTAAGGGGTGCGGGGGTGGAGCGGGCGGCCGAGGTCGGGAGGCGGCGGTCGTCGCCCGGCGAGGAGGTCCGACGGCCGGAGAGCGCCAAAACACGTTCTTGGTGCTGCGGTGGGCCGATGGTGACGACGGGGAGGGCGGGGACCACCGGAGGTGGGTCGGCAACGGCGGCGGCTCTGGAGGTTTACTGGCCGTGAGCTACGGTCGTCGGCGAGCTCGAAGATCTGCCGGCAATAGATTGGCGATGGCGGGGATGGTGTGGGAGCAAAGAATTGAGCTCCCACGGCGAGGATCGCCGGAATTGCAGCGAGGGGCCGACGGCCTGAGTTGGGAAGAAAGAGGCTCACCGGCGGCCGGAGGCTTTTTGGGCAATGCGTACTGGGGGATGTTGTGGGTGTCACGGCGATCCTCTTGGGCGCATCCGCGGTCTTTATAGCCGACCGGAGTGGGTCAGCCACGACGGACCCGCCATGGATATGGGGCCGCCTCGCGGATTCCCGCAGAGCGGTCGCGACGGTCGTGGCGGAGAGGGTCCGGGCGCGAGGAGGAGGAAGAAAGGGAAGCGGCGACAGCGGGCCCGCTGTCGGAGAGAGAGGCGGGTGAAGGCGTCGCGGGCGTGCGAGATGGCGGCGTGGTGGCGACGTGGCGCCGGGACCCTGCAGCGCCAACCCGAGGGAGAGGGTGGGCGGCTCGGGCGGCGTGGGCGGATCGGTCCGTCCGCACGCGTCGGGGGGGTGGGCAGGGCTTATTTTGATTTTGAATTTCGAAATGATAGGGCATAATATAATTCGGAAAAATTACTAAATTACCACCAAAAATTCTAGAAATTTCACCGAAATCCCCAGAGACATTTTTGGGCTTAAGAAAATTATTTCTCCACAAAGTGGTTGTTTCGTTTAATATTCTTAGGCCTATAACTGACTACTTTTCCTTTTTCCTTTTTATTTTTCTCCTCTTTTCTTTTATAATTGGAGATATATTTATTTTGCATAAAAGCATGCACATATATATACATATATACATACATACATACATATATATATATATATATATATATATATATATATATATATATATATATATATATATCTAAGCTTGTCCTACTTATTTCTAAAAGCTTTCATCATGCATTTCTGCCACCTCTACTTCTAAATTTTAAATCTGTCTTTGGTTCCCTGAAAGCCTACTTATGTTAACTTTTGAAGTTTTCTCTATGGATCATCTTTTCAGATTCGAATTCAAATTTAGAATTCTCTATTAGTTAAACAGGTGGGTTCTTCCACGAAGTTCTTCAGAAAAAAATACTTTCAAAAACCCAACTCAACATAATGCGCTACAGAATATTTTACAACATTTTATTATCTGATTGCTCTAAGTTTTCAGGATGTTACATTTCTCGAGGCAGATTTGGTCGAAAGCGTGACCTATAGATCACGATTTTCAGTTTTTCTAGTCGTGCCAGGGTTTTCGGAGAATTCTGAAGATTTTTTGTTTCTCGAGGCAGATTTGGTCGAAAGCGTGACCTATAGCTCACGATTTCAGCTTTTCTAGTCGTTCCGGGGTTATCGGACCAGTCCAGGAATTTTTATTTTTCCGAGCACATTTGCCTAAAAGCGTGACCTATAGCTAACGATTTTCAACTTTTCTAAACATTCGGTCTTACCGAGGATTTGAGGATTTTTTTCGCATCACATTTGGGCGAAAGCGTGACATATAGCTCACGATTTTCAGCTTTTCTAGTCGTTCAGCATTCTTTGGGCGATCGGGGAATTTTGTTCCTCGGGCGATTTCGTGACGTGACCTATAGCTCACGATTTTCAGTTTTTCTAGTCGTTTACGTATTACCGAGGCGGTCTAAGGATTTTTGAGCATATTTTGTCGAAGCGTGACCTATAGCTCATAATTTTCAGCTTTTCTAGTCATTCCGGTGTTAGGGCCGTTCGAGATTTTTAGTTTCGCAACACATTTGGCCAAAATCGTGACCTATAGCTCACGATTTTCACTTTCTAGTCATTCTAAGGTTACCGAGCCGGTTTGGAGATTTTTTGAGCTCATTTGGCCGAAAGACTGATCTATAGCTCACGATTTTCAGCCTTTCTAGTCATTCCAGCGTTACCGGCGCAGTCGGGTATTTTTATATTTTGGAGCAGATTTGGCCGAAAACCTGACCTATAGCTCACGATTTTCAGCTTTTCTAGTCGTTGTAGGGTTACCGGGCCAGTTTGGGGATTTTTATTTTTCGGAGCACATTTGGCCAAAAGCGTGACCTATAGCTCACGATTTTCAGCTTTTCTAGTCGTGCCAGGGTTATCGAAGAATTCCGAATATTTTTAGTTTCTCAAGGCATATTTGGTCGAAAACGTGACCTATAGCTCACGATTTCACCTTTTCTAGTCGTTCCGGGTTCTGGGCGATCCGGTTTGTATTTTTCCGAGCACATTTGCCCGATAGCGTGACCTATAGCTAACGATTTTCAACTTTTCTAAACATTCCGGTCTTACCAGAGGATTCGATGGATTTTTTTTTCGCATCACATTTGGGCGAAAGCGAGACATATAGCTCACGATTTTCAGCTTTTCTAGTCGTTCAGCGATTCTGAGGAGCGGTCGGAATTTTGTTCCTCGGAGCAGATTTTGGTGAAAGCGTGACCTATAGCTCATGATTTTCGCTTTTCTAGTCGTTCGGTTTCTGTGCCAATCAGGGATTTTAATTTTCAAGACATTTTTGGTAGAAAATGTGACCTATAGCTCACGATTTTCGGCTTTTCTAGTCGTTCTAAGGTTACCGGGCCAGTTTTGGGATTTTTATTTTTCGGAGCTCATTTGGCCGAAAGATTGATCTATAGCTCACAATTTTCAGCCTTTCTAGTCATTCTAGCATTACCGGCGTAGTCCATGTATTTTTATATTTTGGAGCAGATTTGGCCGAAAACCTCACCTATAGCTCACGATTATCAGCTTTTCTAGTCGTTGTAGGGTTCTGGGGCGGTCTGGATTTTTGTTTTTCGAGCACATTTGGCGGCGTGACCTATAGCTCACGATTTCAGCTTTTCTAGTCGTGCGGTGGTTACCAAGAATTCAAGATTTTTGTTTCTCGAGGCGATTTGGTCGAAGCGCGACCTATAGCTCACGATTTTAGCTTTTCTAGTCGTTCCGGGGTTACCGGACCAGTCCAGGGATTTTTATTTTTCCGAGCACATTTGCCCGAAAGTGTGACCTATAGCTAACGATTTTCAACATTTCTAAACATTCCGGTCTTACCGGAGGATTTGAGGGATTTTTTTTCGCATCACATTTGGGCGGCGTGACATATAGCTCACGATTTTCAGCTTTTCTAGTCGTTCAGCAGTTCTTGGGCGATCGGGAATTTTGTTCCTCGGGCGATTTTCGGCGAAAGTGTGACGTATAGCTCATGATTTTCGCTTTTCTAGTCGTTTACGGGTTCCAAGCGGTCAGAGGATTTTATATTTGGAGCATATTTTGTCGGCGTGACCTATATCTCATGATTTTCGGCTTTTCTAGTCGTTCCGGGTTCTGGGCGATTCGAGGATTTTAATTTTCGCAACACATTTGGCCAAAATCGTGACCTATAGCTCACGATTTTCAGCTTTTCTAGTCATTCTAAGGTTACCAGGCCAGTTTGGAGATTTTTTTTTGGAGCTCATTTGGCCGAAAGATTGATCTATAGCTCACGATTTTCAGCTTTTCTAGTCATTCCTGCTTTACCGGCGTAGTGCAAGTATTTTTATATTTTGGAGCAGATTTGGCCGAAAACCTGACCGATAGCTCATGATTTTCAGCTTTTCTAGTCGTTCCAGGGTTACCGGAGAATTCCAAAGATTTTTGTTTCTCGAGGCGATTTAGGTGGGCGTGACCTATAGGTCACGATTTGACTTTCTAGTCGTTCCGGTTACCGGACCAGTTCAGGGATTTCTATTTTTCCGAGCACATTTGCCCGAAAGCGTGACCTATTGCTAACGATTTTCAACTTTTCTAAACATTCCGGTCTTACCGGAGGATTCGATGGATTTTTTTTCGCATCACATTTGGGCGAAAGCGTGACATATCACACACGATTTTCAGCTTTTCTAGTCGTTCAGCGGTTACCGGAGCAGACGGGGAATTTTGTTCCTCAGAGTAGATTTCGGTGAAAGCGTGACCTGTAGCTCACGATTTTCAGCTTTTCTAGTCATTTCACGGGTTCCGAGGCGGTCAGAGGATTTTATTTTCGAGCATTTTTGTCGGCGTGACCTATAGTTCATGATTTTCGACTTTTCTAGTTGTTCGGGTAACCGGGACGTTCGGTAACCGGGCCATCAAGGATTTTAATTTCGCGACACATTTGGAAAACGTGACCTATAGCTCACGATTTTCAGCGTTTCTAGTCGTTCTAAGGTTACCGGGCCAGTTTGGGGATTTTTTTTCGGAGCTCATTTGGCCGAAAGACAGATCTATAGCTCACGATTTTCAGCCTTTCTAGTCATTCCAGCGTTACCGGCGTAGTCCATGTATTTTTATATTTTGGAGCAGATTTGGCCGAAAACCTATAGCTCACGATTTCAGCTTTTCTAGTCATTTCTGGGTTACCGAGGCAGTCCAGGGATAATTCCAAAGATTTTTGTTTCTCGAGGCAGATTTGGTGGAAAGCGTGACCTATAGGTCACGATTTCAGCTTTTCTAGTCGTTCCGGGGTTACCGGACCAGTTCAGGGATTTCTATTTTTCCGAGCACATTTGCGGCGTGACCTATTGCTAACGATTTTCAACTTTTCTAAACATTCCGGTCTTCTGGAGGATTCGATGGATTTTTTTCATCACATTTGGGCGGCGTGACATATCACACACGATTTTCAGCGTTTCTAGTCGTTCGGTGATTCTGGGAGCGGGCGGGATTTTGTTCCTCGAGTAGATTTCGGTGAAAGCGTGACACAGAGCTCACGATTTTCACTTTTCTAGTCATTTACGGGTTACCGAGGCGGTCAGAGGATTTTATTTTTCGAGCATTTTTGTCGGCGTGACCTATAGTTCATGATTTTCGACTTTTCTAGTTGTTCCGGTAACCGGGCGGTCCGGGATTTTAATTTTCGCGAAGATTTGGCGAAAACGTGACCTATAGCTCACGATTTTCAGCGTTTCTAGTCGTTCTAAGGTTACCGGGCCAGTTTGGGGATTTTTTTTCGGAGCTCATTTGGCCGAAAGACAGATCTATAGCTCACGATTTTCAGCATTTCTAGTCATTCCAGGCGTTACCTACAGTAGTCCATGTATTTTATATTTTGGGCGATTTGGCGAAAACCTAT
Source organism: Bonia amplexicaulis (assembly GCA_036346245.1). Taxonomy (NCBI): domain Eukaryota; kingdom Viridiplantae; phylum Streptophyta; class Magnoliopsida; order Poales; family Poaceae; genus Bonia; species Bonia amplexicaulis. Next base: position 72,026 of record JAYGGG010000110.1, on the reverse strand, counting down.
AGCTCACGATTTCAGCTTTTCTAGTCATTTCGGGTTACCGAGGCGGTCGAGGATAATTCCAAAGATTTTTGTTTCTCGAGGCGATTTAGTGAAAGCGTGACCTATAGGTCACGATTTCACTTTTCTAGTCGTTCCGGTTCTGGGACCAGTTCAGGGATTTCTATTTTTCCGAGCACATTTGCCCGAAAGCGTGACCTATTGCTAACGATTTTCAACTTTTCTAAACATTCCGGTCTTACCGGAGGATTCGATGGATTTTTTTTCGCATCACATTTGGGCGAAAGCGTGACATATCACACACGATTTTCAGCGTTTCTAGTCGTTCAGCGGTTACCGGAGCAGACGGGGAATTTTGTTCCTCGGTAGATTTCGGAAAGCGTGACACAGTAGCTCACGATTTTCAGCTTTTCTAGTCATTTCGGGTTCCGAGGCGGTCAGGATTTTTATTTTCGAGCATTTTTGTCGGCGTGACCTATAGTTCATGATTTTCGGCTTTTCTAGTTGTTCGGGTAACCGGCCATCCGGGATTTTAATTTCGCGACATTTGGCGGCGTGACCTATAGCTCACGATTTTCGGCGTTTCTAGTCGTTCTAAGGTTACCGGGCGGTTTGGGGATTTTTTTCGAGCTCATTTGGCGAAAGACGGATCTATAGCTCACGATTTTCAGCCTTTCTAGTCATTCCAAATAAGCACGGCGTAGTCCATGTATTTTTATATTTTGGAGCAGATTTGGCCGAAAACCTATAGCTCACGATTTCAGCTTTTCTAGTCATTTACGGGTTCGAGGCGGTCGAGGATAATTCCGACGATTTTTGTTTCTCGAGGCGATTTGGTGAAAGTGTGACCTATAGCTCACGATTTCGACTTTTCTAGTCGTTCGGGATTACCGCACCACCAGGATTTGTATTTTCGAGCACATTTGCGGCGTGACCTATAGGTAACGATTTTCAACTTTTCTAAACATTCGGTCTTCTTGAGGATTCGATGGATTTTTTCGCATCACATTTGGGCGGCGTGACATATAGCTCACGATTTTCAGCGTTTCTAGTCGTTCAGCGAGTTCTGGGAGCGATCGGAATTTTGTTCCTCGGAGCAGATTTCGGTGAACGCGTGACCTGTAGCTCACGATTTTCAGCTTTTCTAGTCATTTCTGGGTTACCGATCTTTGTCCAAGATTTTATTTTTAGAGCATTTTGTCGGCGTGACCTAGCTCATGATTTTCACTTTTCTAGTCGTTCGGGTTCTGCAAGGGCGGTCAGGGATTTTTAATTTTCGAAGACACTTGGCGGCGTGACCTATAGCTCACGATTTTCAACTTTTCCGTTGTTGTAAGGTTACCGGCGGTTTGGGGATTTTATTTTCGAGCTCATTTGGTAGAAAGATCGATCTATAGCTCACGATTTCGGCCTTTCTAGTCATTCCAACAGAACCAGGCGTGAGTCCATGTATTTTATATTTTGGGCGATTTGGCGAAAACGACCAATAGCTCACGATTTTCGACTTTTCTAGTCGTTGTAGGGTTACCGGGCGATCTGTGGATTTTATTTTTGAGCACATTTGGCGAAGCGTGACCTATAGCTCACGATTTTCGGTTTTCTTGTCGTGCCAAGGTTACCGGAGAATTCTGAAGATTTTTTGTTTCTCGAGACAGATTTGGTCGAAAGCGTGACCTATAGCTCACGATTTCAGCTTTTCTACTCGTTCCGGGTTACTGGACCAGGTCTAGGATTTTATCTTCCGAGCACCTTTGGGCGGCGTGACATATAGCTCACGATTTTCGGCTTTTCTAGTCGTTCAACGATTCTGGGAGCGATCGGGGAATTTTGTTCCTCGGGCGGGTTTCGGCGGCGTGTGACCGTAGCTCACGATTTTCAGCTTTTCTAGTCGTTTCTTGGTTACCGAGGCGGTCCGAGATTTTATTTTTCGGAGCATATTTTGTCGAAAGCGTGTGTAGAACCGAACTGGCAACAGAGGGGGGGTGAATGATGCCCTTTAAAAATTCCCAAGTATTCACACACCTCTTCAACTCCAATAGCTATTGAGCTATGAAGACAGAGAAAACTTCAAGATAGTCTCTCGGTCGGTAGCTGTCCAGAGCAGTAGGCACTTCCCAGTGAAGTCGATTGACTCTCTGCTGCGATCGACACGACCGAGGCAGTTTCAGAGCAGCCGTGACTTAACTCAAATACCCTGACCGACAACAGACAGATAAACTAAGCGAAAGCCTACCAAGGAATCGTTCGAACACACGCGGTAGTCGAGCAACAGGTGGTCGAATACCCGACGTGGTCGAAGCCTGACTCGAGCCGACAAAAGATTCCAAACAGTGAATACTGCGTGGTCGAACCGAGAACAGAGCTGCACCAGGCGCACGACCGCAAAGACCAAAATCCAGTTATCTTGTGACCCTTCAAACAGAAGGACGTGAGACTTTAACCCAAGACCGAAGACTTCCTATAAGAGAGAAAAGACCAAGAAAATCAGAAGTCTTTGTTACGGTCGAATAGATCAGTATGGTCGTATCCGAGACAGAGCATCTTGAGGCGCACGACAACAGAACGCAAACTCTTCTCTGATTCGACCCTTGCTCTCGGGAATGAACTGACCAAGTGGCCTAGAGTACGAATCCCAGTTCAGAGCAGAAGAAACCAAGACAACTTGGGCAAAGAACTCTGCTCAAAAGATAAAAGACAGAATAAACAGGAGTTCTCCAAGACCCAAAGATGCAAACAGATAACAGACAGGGAAATCAAAACATCTCAAGCAAAATGAAACTTAGATAGATACAGAGAGATGAGTCCCCATACGCATTAGATCATGGAGGTATCTCTGACCACTCCATCGGAGGTACACGAGCAAGCGTGCTTCATCGTAGACAACTCTTACAAGATAGAAACGAAGCGGCCCGAGCAACTGGGAACAACCTCACCGATCACCCGAACCCTTCCTCTCTATTTATAGCCTCAAGCTACCAGGGGGAGGACCCGTTAGCCCCAACAAACACCGGGTTTTACCACTCTCTTTACCCGCTAACCAAAGTGCTTTGCCTGCCATCCCTAACTGCACCGCACTTTGCCCATTAGCGCCAACAACTCTGTGCTTTCAGCAGAGCACGCCTTCCCTTTGCGCCTTTGAGCATTTCTCCAAAATGCCCCTCCGCGCCTTCCGGAAGCTTCCTCCCGCCTTGCCGATCACGCTTGCAACCACCTCGCGAGACCTTATCGTCTTTGGCATCTCCCGCCGCTCATGACCTCGGCACCCGTGCCTAGTCTCGACCATCCATGCCTCACGGGACTAGTCTCAAAGTCACGCAAAGCATCACGCATACACAAAGCATTCATAACACCGCACAAAACAATGTGTACAACCATCTCCATTAGATAAACAGAGCTCAAACCATACTCCACAAAGTCTAAAAAGCATTTAAGACCGGTCGAAATGATGAACCATCAAATTCACGAGGTCTACGACTGCAGTACAAAGCCATACGACTGATTCTCAATTCAAACGACCGATCCTAGAAACTATACGACCGGTTTCAAGGTGACTACGACCACGTTCCAGACTTTCGGAGACAGCCAACCGCTTTCCTCTGTGGTCGAACCCCGTTCAAACCACGTACCCCGAGTTTCACCGTGGTCGAAACCCTTCCGACCACGCACACCGAGATTTACCGTGGTCGTACGCCCGAGCGCCGATATCCGACCGCAGTAGTTGAGCTTCGACTTACGACCTCGGTTCGCGGCAACGCGGTCGAAATGACTTCGACTACGGCCAGCATTGTCGAATACTTCCCTGACGACCTCCGACCACGACCAGAATGGTCGTAGTCATCACAACGTGGTCGTAAATGGTCCTGGTGGCTTTCGACCACGGCCGAATGGTCGTAATCGCCACGGCGTGGTCGTCTGGAACTTCGACCACGGCCAATGTGGTCGTGCTCCTTCCGGTGCCCTTCGACCACGGCGAGTAGTCATAAACCTCTCGGGTAACCTCGACCACACCGGTGTGGTCAGAAACCCTCCGTGACTTTCGACCACGCCCAAACTGATCGAAAATGCCACAATGTGGTCGTATATAGTGCGCACAGCTTCCGACCACGACCAACATAGTCGTAAAGCCTTCCAATCACACAAAACACATCTCCCAGGTTCCGACCATGGACAACGAGATGTAAATGGCTTTCGACTACTAATAGAGTGTGGACGAACAGACTCGACTGGATTTCGACCACGTCAGGAGAGCTACGACTACACAGGAAACGCCCAGAACGAACTCAATCTTCCCAAAGCAGGAGTTAATTACTCGTCACAAACATGGGGTCATCTCAACATGACCTCTCAATCTCCCCCTTGATGAGTATATTGACAAACACCGAAAAAGCATATGAAGTTGAGTTTGAAGAGTCCAACATGGTCCAAAGAAGGATACTGAAGCTAATGACCATGTCGACAGAAGGAGCAAAACAAAGAACAAGTTTTCCTCAAAGCTCCCAGAATAACATTTTCCTCAAAGCTCCCAGAATGGCATTTTCTACCACAATTCTCCCCCTTTTGGCAATAAACCATCAAGAATGCAAGAAGGAGAATAAGTCATGAAAATGGATGAAATGGCTGAAGTTTGATTATTCTAAGCATTTAGAGCCATGAGAATTATCCAAAATGACCATTAAGGATTACACCAAGCCATAACTCAATAAGGGCTATCTTGATCATGACAAGATATGTATATGCCAGCTAAACCAAAGAGATGACAATCTGAATTATAGTGCAATTTGTGAACAAATTAAGTCATCAATGAGCAAAGTCAAGCTAGAGACATCCAAGGATGATGCAGGCCATGTCAATAAGCTAAGCGGAACCAAGAAACTACAGTTGAGTCCAAATAGAGTGTTATATGCTCAAGAAGGATACATTGGTTCAAGTACTTGGTTCTTTTGTAATTTAAGCAAATCGAGCACAAATGATATATTTTCTAATGAAACTTATGGTTGTTTCCAACCAGATTTTTGTTAAGTCTTGTGCTAGATCTCAAGCCTTATGCGATCATTCCAAGCGAGAAGCTTAAGGAAATGATCTTGGTCATCCAAAACTCCCCCAGAGTTCATGCCTAGTGCAATGGCAAGCCGTCTCTAAGGTTACCGGGCCAGTTTGGGGATTTTTATTTTTCGGAGCTCATTTGGCCGAAAGACTGAGCTATAGCTCACGATTATCGACCTTTCTAGTCATTCCAAATAAAGCACGATCGGGTATTTTTATATTTTGGGCGATTTGGCGAAAACGACCTATAACTCATGATTTTCAGCCTTTCTAGTCGTTGTAGGGTTCTGACGCAATCCGTGTATTTTTATATTTCGGAGTAGATTTGGCCGAAAGCGTGACCTATAGCTCACGATTTTCAGCTTTTCTAGTCGTTCCGGGGTTACCGGGCCAGATCGGGGATTTTTAATTTTCACAGCATATTTGGCCAAAAACTTGACCTATAGCTCACGATTTTCAGTTTTTCTAGTCATTCTAAGGTTACCAAGCTAGTTTGGGGATTTTTATTTTTCGAAGCTCATTTGTCCGAAAGACCGATCTATAGTTCACGATTTTCGACTTTTCTAGTCATTCCAGCTACTAAGCGCTATCCGGTATTTTTATATTTTGGGCGCTTTGGCGAAAACCCCGACCTATAGCTCACGATTTTCGACTTTTCTAGTCGTTGTAGGGTTACCGGGCGGTGCAGGGATTTTATTTTTGAACACGTTTGGCGCGTGACCTATAGCTCACGATTTTCAGCTTTTCTAGTCGTGCTGTGGTTACCGGAGAATTCGGCGATTTTTGTTTCTTGAGGCGATTTATCGGCGTGACCTATAGCTCACGATTTCACTTTTCTAGTCGTTCCGGTTACTGGGCGATTCGGTTTGTATTTTTCCGAGCACATTTGCGGCGTGACCTATAGCTAACAATTTTCAACTTTTCTAAACATTCCGGTCTTACCAGAGGATTCGATGGATTTTTGTTCGCATCACATTTGGGCGAAAGCGTGACATATAGCTCAAGATTTTCAGCTTTTCTAGTCCTTCAATGGTTACCGGAGCAGTCGGGGGAATTTTGTTCCTTATAGCAGATTTCGGTGAAAGCGTGACCTATAGCTCACGATTTTCAGCTTTTCTAGTCGTTTCTTGGTAACCGAGGCAATCCGAGGATTTTTATTTTTCGGCGCATATTTTGTCGAAAGCGTGACCTATAGCTCATGATTTTCAGCTTTTCTAGTCGTTCCGGGTTACCGCCACCCAGGATTTTAATTTTCGCGAAGATATTTGGCCGAAAACGTGACCAGCTCACGATTTTCAGTTTTTCTAGTCATTCTAAGGTTACCAGGCCAGTTTGGGGATTTTTATTTTTCGGAGCTCATTTGGCCGAAAGACTGATCTATAGCTCACGATTTTCCGCTTTTCTAGTCATTCCAGCGTTTCCGACGCAGTCCGGGTATTTTTATTTTTCGGAGCTCATTTGGTTGAAAGACTGATCTATAGCTCACGATTTTCAACCTTTCTAGTCATTCCAGCGTTACCGGCGCAATCCGTGTATTTTTATATTTTGGAGCAGATTTGGCCGAAAACCTGACCTATAGCTCACGATTTTCAGCTTTTCTAGTGGTTGTAGGGTTACCTGTCGGTCTAGGATTTTATTTTCTGAGCACATTTGGCGGCGTGACCTATAGCTCACGATTTTCACTTTTCTAGTCGTGCCGGGTTACTGGAGAATTCCGGCAATTTTTGTTTCTCGAGGCGATTTGGTGGCGTGACCTATAGCTCACGATTTCAGCTTTTCTAGTCGTTCCGGGGTTACCGGACCAGTCTAGGGATTTGTATTTTTCCGAGCACATTTGCCCGAAAGTGTGACCTATAGCTAATTAACGATTTTCAGCTTTTCTAAACATTCCGGTGTTACCGGAGGTTTCGATGGATTTTTTTCGCATCACATTTGGGCGAAAGCGTGACATATAGCTCAAGATTTTCGCTTTTCTAGTCCTTGTTGATTCTGGGGCGATCGGAATTTTGTTCCTCGGAGCAGATTTCGACAAAGCGTGACCAGTAGCTCACGATTTTCGACTTTTCTAGTCGTTTACGGGTTACCGAGGCGGTCAGGATTTTATTTTAGGAGCATATTTTGTCGGCGTGACCTATAGCTCAAGATTTTCAGCTTTTCTTGTCATTCCGGGGTTACCGGCGGTCCGGATTTTAATTTTCGCAGCACATTTGGCCAAAAACGTGACCGCTCACGATTTTCAGCTTTTCTAGTCATTCTAAGGTTACCATGCCAGTTTGGGTATTTTTATTTTTTGGAGCACATTTGGCCGAAAGATTGATCTATAGCTCACGATTTTCAGCTTTTCTAGTCATTCCAGCATTACCGGCGTAGTCCGGGTATTTTTATATTTTGAGCGATTTGGCGAAAACGACCTATAACTCGCGATTTTCGATTTTCTAGTCATTCGGGTTCTGGACCAGTCCGGTTGTATTTTTCCGAGCACATTTGCCCAAAAGCGTGACCTATAGCTCACGATTTTCAGTTTTTCTAGTCATTCTAAGGTTACCATGCCAGTTTGGGGATTTTTATTTTTTCGGAGCTCATTCGGCCGAAAGACTGATCTATAGCTCACGATTTTCATCTTTTCTAGTCATTCCAGCGTTACCGACGCGGTCCTGGTATTTTTATATTTTGGAGCATATTTGGCCGAAAACCTGACCTATAGCTCATTATTTTCAGCTTTTCTAGTCGTTGTAGGGTTCTGGGGCGATCTGGGGATTTTATTTTTGAGCACATTTGGCGGCGCGACCTATAGCTCACGATTCTCAACTTTTCTAGTCGTGCTGGGTTACCGGAGAATTCCGACGATTTTTGTTTCTCGGGCGATTTGGTCGGCGTGACCTAAAGCTCACGATTTGACTTTTCTAGTCGTTTACGGCTTACCTAGGCGGTCAGGGATTTTATTTTTGAGCATATTTTGTCGGCGTGACCTATAGTGATGATTTTCATCTTTCTAGTCGTTCGGGGTTACCGTGCGGTCTGGGATTTTAATTTTCGCGAAGATATTTGGCGGCGTGACCTATAGCTCACGATTTTCGACTTTTTCACTCGTTCTAACGTTAGGGCCGTTTGGGATTTCTATTTTTGGAGCTCATTTGGCGAAGGCGATCTATAGCTCACGATTTTCGCTTTTCCAAGCATTGCGGCATTCTTGGCGCGGTCAGGGTATTTTATTTTTGAACAAATTTGGTGAAAGCGACCTATAGCTCACGATTTTCAGCTTTTCTAGTCGTTGTAGGGTTCTTGTGCGATCTGAGATTTTTCTTTTTCGGAGCACATTTGGCCCAAAGCGTGACCTATAGCTCACGATTTTTAACTTTTCTACTCGTGCGGGGTTATCGGAGAATTCGAAGATTTTTGTTTCTCGAGGCGATTTGGTCGGCGTGACCTATTGCTCACGATTTGATTTTCTCGTCGTTCGGGGTTACCGGACCGTCTAGGATTTTATTTTTTCGAGCACATTTTCCGGCGTGACCTATAGCTAACGATTTTCAACTTTTCTAAACATTCGGTCTTCTGGGAGGATTCGAGGATTTTTTCGCATCATATTTGGGCGGCGTGACATATAGCTCACGATTTTCAGCTTTTCTAGTCGTTCAACGATTCTGGGAGCGATCGGGAATTTTGTTCCTCGGGCGATTTCGGTGGCGTGACACAGAGATCACGATTTTCGACTTTTCTAGTCGTTTACGGGTTACCGAGGCGGTCCGATGATTTTATTTTCAAAGCATATTTTGTCGGCGTGACCTATAGCTCATGATTTTCAGCTTTTCTAGTCGTTCCGGGGTTACCGGGCGAATCCGGGGATTTTGAAATTTCGCAGCATATTTGGCCGAGAGCGTGACCTATAGCTCACGATTTTCACTTTCCGAGTCGTTCTAACGTTCCGGGCGGTTTGGGGATTTTATTTTTCGAAGCTCATTTGGCCGAAAGACTGATCTATAGCTCACGATTTTCAGCTTTTCTAGTCATTCCAGTGTTACCGACGCAGTCCGGGTATTTTTATATTTTGGAGCAGATTTGGCGAAAACCTGACCCATAGCTCACGATTTTCAGCTTTTCTAGTCGTTCTAGGGTTCTTGGGCGGTCGGAGATTTTATTTTTCGTGCACATTTGGCCCAAAGCGTGACCTTAGCTCACGATTTTCAGCTTTCTAGTCGTGCGGGGTTATCGGAGAATTCAAGAATTTTGTTTCTCGGCGATTTGGTCGGCGTGACCTATAGCTCACGATTTCTTTGTTCTAGTCGTTCGGGGTTACCGGACCATCCAGCAATTTTATTTTTCGAGCACATTTGCGGCGTGACCTATAGCTAACGATTTTCATCTTTTCTAAACATTCGGTCTTCTGGGAGGATTTGAGGATTTTTTCGCATCACATTTGGGCGGCGTGACATATAGCTCACAATTTTAGCTTTTCTAGTCGTTGTAGGGTTCTGGGCGGTCTGGGATTTTTATTTTTGAGCACAATTGGCGGCGTGACCTATAGCTCACGATTTTCAGCTTTTCTAATCGTTTCTGGGTTACCGAGGCAGTTCTAGGATTTTTATTTTTCGGAGCATATTTTGTCGGCGTGACCTATAGCTCATGATTTTCAGCTTTTCTAGTTGTTTTGGGGTTCTTGGGCGGTTCGAGGATTTTAATTTTATGACACATTTGGCCAAAACGTGACCTATATCTACGATTTTCACTTTTCTAGTCATTCTAAGGTTACCGAGGCGGTTTGGGATTTTTATTTTTGAGCTCATTTGGGCGAAGACGATCTATAGCTCACGATTTTCAAACCTTTCTAGTCATTCCAAATTACCGGTATGATCCGGTATTTTATATTTTGGAGCGGATTTGGTAGAAAACCTGACATATAGCTCACGATTTTCAGCTTTTCTAGTCGTTGTAGGGTTACCGGTCAAGTCAGGATTTTAATTTTCGCGAGACATTTGGCCAAAACGTGACTTATAGCTCACGATTTTCGACTTTGTAGTCGTTGTAGGGTTCTGGGCGATCTGGGATTTTATTTTTCCGAGCACATTTGGTAGAAAGTGTGACCTATAACTTACGATTTTCAGCTTTTCTAGTCGTTCTAAGGTTACCGGGCGGTCGGGAATTTTGTTCCTCGGAGCAAATTTCGAAAAGCGTGACACAGTAGCTCACGATTTTCAGCTTTTATAGTCGTTTCTTGGTTACCGAGGCAATCTGAGGATTTTTATTTTTGGAATATATTTTGTCGAAAGCGTGACCTAGCTCATAATTTTCAGCTTTTCTAGTCGTTCCGGGGTTACCGTGCCAGTCCGGGGATTTTTAATTTTCGCAGCATATTTGGCCGAAAATGTGACCTATAGCTCACGATTTTCAGCTTTTCTAGTCGTTCTAAGGTTACTGGGCCAGTTTGGGGATTTTTATTTTTCGGAGCTCATTTGGTCGAAAGACTGATCCATAGCTCACGATTTTCAGCTTTTCTAGTCGTTGTAGGGTTACCGGGCCAGCCTGGAGATATTTATTTTTCGGAGCACATTTGGCCGAAAGCGTGACCTATAGCTAACGATTTTCAACTTTTCTAAACATTCCGGTCTTACCAGAGGATTCGATGGATTTTTGTTCGCATCACATTTGGGCGAAAGCGTGACATATAGCTCAAGATTTTCAGGTTTTCTAGTCCTTCAATGGTTACCGGAGCGATCGGAAATTTTGTTCTGGTAGCGATTTGGTGGCGTGACCTATAGCTCACGATTTTCGACTTTTCTAGTCGTTTCTTGGTTGCCGAGGCAATCCGAGATTTTATTTTTCTACGATATTTTGTCGAAAGCGTGACCTATAGCTCATGATTTTCACTTTTCTAGTCGTTCGGGGTTACCGGCGATCCGAGGATTTTAATTTTCGCGAAGATATTTGGCGGAAACGTGACCCGACTCACGATTTTCAGTTTTTCTAGTCATTCTAAGGTTACCAGGCCAGTTTGGGGATTTTTATTTTTCGGAGCTCATTTGGCCGAAAGACTGATCTATAGCTCACGATTTTTCGCTTTTCTAGTCATTCCAGCGTTACCGACGCAGTCCGGGTATTTTTATTTTTCGGAGCTCATTTGGTTGAAAGACTGATCTATACCTCACGATTTTCAACCTTTCTAGTCATTCCAGCGTTAGTACGTGTAATCCGTGTATTTTTATATTTTGGAGCGGTTGGCGAAAACGACCTATAGCTCACGATTTTCGGCTTTTCTAGTGGTTGTAGGTTACCGGTCACTCAAGGATTTTATTTTCGAGCACATTTGGTAAAGCGTGACCTATAGCTCACGATTTTCAGCTTTTCTAGTCGTGCGTGGTTACCGGAGAATTCCGACGATTTTTTGTTTCTCGAGGCAGATTTGGTCGAAAGCGTGACCTATAGCTCACGATTTCAGCTTTTCTAGTCGTTCCGGGGTTACCGGACTAGTCTAGCGATTTGTATTTTTCCGAGCACATTTGCCCGAAAGTGTGACCTATAGCTAATTAACGATTTTCAACTTTTCTAAACATTCCGGTGTTATCGGAGGATTCGATGGATTTTTTTCGCATCACATTTGGGCAAAAGCTTGACATATAGCTCAAGATTTTCACTTTTCTAGTCCTTCAACGATTCTGGGAGCGATCGGGAATTTTGTTCCTGGGCGATTTCGACGAAAGCGTGACACAGTAGCTCACGATTTTCGGCTTTTCTAGTCGTTTACGGGTTACCGAGGCGGTCAGAGGATTTTATTTTTCGAGCATATTTTGTCGGCGTGACCTATAAGCTCAAGATTTTCAGCTTTTCTTGTCGTTCCGGGTTACCGGCGATCCAGGATTTTAATTTTCAGAAGACATTTGGCCAAAAACGTGACCTATAGCTCACAATTTTCAGCTTTTCTAGTCATTCTAAGGTTACCATGCCAGTTTGGGTATTTTTATTTTTTGGAGCACATTTGGCCGAAAGATTGATCTATAGCTCACGATTTTCAGCTTTTCTAGTCATTCCAAAGATTACCGCGCGATCAGGGTATTTTATATTTTGAGCGATTTGGCGAAAACGACCTATAACTCACGATTTTGATTTTCTAGTCATTCCGGGTTCTGGACCATCCAGGAGTTTGTATTTTTCCGAGCATATTTGCCCAAAAGCGTGACCTATAGCTCACGATTTTCAGTTTTTCTAGTCATTCTATGGTTACCATGCCAGTTTGGGGATTTTATTTTTCGGAGCTCATTCGGTAGAAAGACCGATCTATAGCTCACGATTTTCATCTTTTCTAGTCATTCCAGTGCAAGCGACGCCGGTCCAGTATTTTATATTTTGAGCATATTTGGCCGAAAACGACCTATAGCTCATTATTTTCATTTTTCTAGTCGTTGTAGGGTTACCGGCCGGTCTGGGATTTTATTTTTCTGAGCACATTTGGTAAAAGCGCGACCTATAGCTCACGATTTTCAACTTTTCTAGTCGTGCTGGGGTTACTGGAGAATTCACGATTTTTGTTTCTCGAGGCGATTTATCGAAAGCGTGACCTATAGCTCACGATTTCAACTTTTCTAGTCGTTGTGGGGTTCTGGGCGGTCTGAATTTTATTTTTCGAACACATTTGGTAAAGCGTGACCTATAGCTCGAATTTTCAACTTTTCTAGTCGTTTACGGCTTACCTAGGCGGTCGAGGATTTTATTTTTGAGCATATTTTGTCGAAAGCGTGACCTATAGTCGATGATTTTCATCTTTTCTAGTCGTTCGGGTTACCGTGGCCATCCGGGATTTTAATTTTCGAAGCATATTTGGTCGGCGTGAGCTATAGCTCATGATTTTCAGCTTTTCCAGTCGTTCTAACGTTACCGGGTCAGTTTGGGGATTTTTATTTTTTGGAGCTCATTTGGCCGAAAGACTGATCTATAGCTCACGATTTTCAGCTTTTCCAATCAGTGCAGCATTCTTGGCGCAGTCCGGGTATTTTTATTTTTCGGAGCAAATTTGGCCGAAAGCCGGACCTATAGCTCACGATTTTCAGCTTTTCTAGTCGTTGTAGGGTTACTGTGCCAGTCTGGAGATTTTTCTTTTTCGGAGCACATTTGGCCCAAAGCGCGACCTATAGCTCACGATTTTTAACTTTTCTACTCGTGCCAGGGTTATCGGAGAATTCTGAAGATTTTTTGTTTCTCGAGGCAGATTTGGTCGAAAACGTGACCTATAGCTCACGATTTCAGATTTTCTAGTCGTTCCGGGGTTACCGGACCAGTCTAGGGATTTTTATTTTTTTCGAGCACATTTGCGGAAAGTGACCTATAGCTAACGATTTTCAACTTTTCTAAACATTCGGTCTTCCGGAGGATTCGAGGATTTTTTCGCATCATATTTGGGCGGCGTGACATATAGCTCACGATTTTCAGCTTTTCTAGTCGTTCAACGATTCTGGGCAGCGGTCGGGAATTTTGTTCATGGAGCGATTTCGTGGCGTGACCTATAGCTCACGATTTTCACTTTTCTAGTCGTTTCTGGGTTACCGAGGCAGTCCGATGATTTTTATTTTTCGAAGCATATTTTGTCGAAAGCGTGACCTATAGCTCATGATTTTCACTTTTCTAGTCGTTCGGGTTACCGGCCAATCAGGGATTTTAAATTTGCGACATATTTGGCGAGAACGTGACCTATAGCTCACGATTTTCGACTTTCCGAGTCGTTCTAACGTTCTCGGGCGGTTTGGGGATTTTATTTTCCGAGCTCATTTGGTAGAAAGACGATCTATAGCTCACGATTTTCACTTTTCTAGTCATTCCAAATTACCGACGCAGTCGGGTATTTTATATTTTGAGCGATTTGGCGAAAACGACCTATAGCTCACGATTTTCGACTTTTCTAGTCGTTCTAGGGTTCTTGGGCGGTCGGAGATTTTTATTTTTCGGTGCACATTTGGCCCAAAGCGTGACCTTAGCTCACGATTTTCAGCTTTTCTAGTCGTGCTGTGGTTACCGGAGAATTCAAGAATTTTGATTCTCGAGGCGATTTGGTCGGCGTGACCTATAGCTCACGATTTCAGCTTTCCTAGTCGTTAGGGTTACCGCACCGGTCCGTGGATTTTATTTTCCGAGCACATTTGCACGAAAGCGTGAACTATAGCTAACGATTTTCAACTTTTGTAAACATTCGGTCTTCTGGAGGATTTGAGGATTTTTTCGCATCACATTTGGGCGGCGTGACAAATAGCTCACGATTTTCAGCTTTTCTAGTCGTTCAGCGATTCACGGAGCAATCGAAAATTTTGTTCCTCGGGCAAATTTGTCGTGAAAGCGTGACACAGTAGCTCACGATTTTCAGCTTTTCTAGTCGTTTCTTGGTTACCGAGGCAATCCAAGGATTTTTATTTTTCGGAGCATATTTTGTCGAAAGCGTAACCTATAGCTCACGATTTTCAGCTTTTCTAGTCGTGCCAGGGTTATCGGAGAATTCCGAAGATTTTTAGTTTCTCGAGGTAGATTTGGTCGAAAGCTTGACCTATAGCTCACGATTTCAGCTTTTCTAGTCGTTCCGGGGTTACCGCACCAGTCCAGGGCTTTTTATTTTTCCGAGCACATTTGTAAACATTCCGGTCTTACCGGAGGATTTGAGGGATTTTTTTTCGCAGCACATTTGGTCGAAAGCGTGACCTATAACTTACGATTTTCAGCTTTTCTAGTCGTTCTAAGGTTACCAGAGCAGTCGGGGGGGATTTCGTTCCTCGGAGCAAATTTCGGCAAAAGCGTGACATGTAGCTCACGATTTTCAGCTTTTCTAGTCGTTTCTTGGTTACCGAGGCAGTCCGAGGATTTTTATTTTTGGAGCATATTTTGTCGATAGTGTGACCTAGCTCATAATTTTCAGCTTTTCTAGTCGTTCCGGGGCTACCGTGCCAGTCCGGGGATTTTTAATTTTCGCAGCATATAGCTCACGATTTTTAGCTTTTCTAGTCGTTCTAAGGTTACCGGGCCAGTTTGGGGATTTTTATTTTTCGGAGCTCATTTGGCCGAAAGACTGATCTATATCTCACGATTTTCAGCCTTTCTAGTCATTCCAGCATTACCAGCGCATTCGGGTATTTTTTTTTTCGGAGCACATTTGGCCAAAAACGTGACTTATAGCTCACGATTTTCAGCTTTTCTAGTCGTGCCAGGGTTATCGGAGAATTCCGAAGATTTTTAGTTTCTCGAGGTAGATTTGGTCGAAAGCTTGACCTATAGCTCACGATTTCAGCTTTTCTAGTCCTTCCGGGTTTACCGGACAAGTCTAGGGATTTTTATTTTTTCAAGCACATTTGCCTGAAAGCGTGCCCTATAGCTAACGATTTTCAACTTTTCTAAACATTCCGGTCTTACCGGAGGATTCGAGGGATTTTTTTTCGCATCACATTTGGGCGAAAGCGTGACATATAGCTCTCAATTTTCAGCTTTTTTAGTCGTTCAACGATTCTGGGAGCGATCGGGAATTTTCTTCCTCGGAGCAGATTTCGGCGGCGTGACCGGTAGCTCACGATTTTCAGCTTTTCTAGTCGTTTCTGGGTTACTGAGGCAGTCCGAGGATTTTGATTTTTCGGCGCATATTTTCTCGAAAGCGTGACCTATAGCTCATGATTTTCAGCTTTTCTAGTCGTTCCGGGGTTACCGGGCCAGTTCGTGGAATTTTAATTTTCGCAGCATATTTCGCCGATAACGTGACCTATAGCTCACGATTTTCAGCTTTTCTAGTCGTTCTAAGGTTACCGGGCCAGCTTGGGTATTTTTATTTTTCAGAGCTCATTTGGCCGAAAGATTGATCTATAGCTTACGATTTTTAGCCTTTCTAGTCATTCCAAATTTCATGGCGCGATCGGGTATTTTATATTTTGGAGCAGATTTGGCCGAAAACCTGACCTATAGCTCACAATTTTCAGCTTTTCTAGTCGTTGTAGGGTTACCAGGCCAGTCTGGGGATTTTTAGTTTTCAGAGCACGTTTGGCCGAAAGCGTGACCTATAGCTCACGATTTTCAGCTTTTCTAGTCGTGCTAGGGTTATCGGAGAATTTCAAGATTTTAGTTTCTCGAGGCGATTTGGTGGCGTGACCTATAGCTCACGATTTCGACTTTTCTAGTCGTTCGGGTTACCGGACCATCCAGGATTATTATTTTTGAGCACATTTGCCGGCGTGACCTATAGCAAATGATTTTCAACTTTTCTAAACATTCCGGTCTTATCGGAGGATTCGAGGGATTTTTTCGCATCACATTTGGGCGAACGCGTGACATATAGCTCATGATTTTCAGCTTTTTTAGTCGTTCAACGGTTACCAGAGCAGTTGGGAGAATTTTGTTCCTCGAGCAGATTTCGGTGGCGTGACACGTAGCTCACGATTTTCAACTTTTCTAGTCGTTTACGGGTTACCGAGGCGGTCCGATGATTTTTATTTTCGAGCATATTTTGTCGGCGTGACCTATAGCTCATGATTTTCGCTTTTCTAGTCGTTCGGGTTACCGGCGGTCCGGGAATTTTAATTTCGAAGATATTTGGCCGAAAACATGACCTATAGCTCACGATTTTCACTTTTCTAGTCGTTCTAAGGTTACTGGGCCAGTTTGGGGATTTTTATTTTTCGGAGCTCATTTGGTAGAAAGACTGATCTATAGCTCACGATTTTCCGCTTTTCTAGTCATTCCAAAGATTACCGCGGTCAATCGGGTATTTTTATATTTTGAGCAGATTTGGCGAAAGCGACCTATAGCTCACGATTTTCGACTTTTCTAGTCGTTGTAGGGTTCCGGCCACCGAGATTTTTATTTTTGAACACATTTGGTCGAAAGCGTGACCTATTGCTCACGATTTTAAGATTTTCTAGTCGTCCCAGGGTTACCGGAGAATTCCGAAGATTTTTTGTTTCTCGAGGAAGATTTGATCGAAAGCGTGACCTATAGCTCACGATTTCAGCTTTGCTAGTCGTTCCGGGGTTACCGGACCAGTCTAGGATTTTATTTTTCCGAGCACATTTGCGGAAAGTGACCTATAGCTAACGATTTTCAACTTTTCTAAACATTCGGTCTTACCGGAGGATTCGAGGATTTTTTCGCATCACATTTGGGCGGCGTGATATATAGCTCACGATTTTCAGCTTTTCTAGTCGTTCAGCTACACGGGAGCGATCGGGAATTTTGTTCCTCGGAGAAGATTTCGGCGAAAGCGTCACCTGTAGCTCACGATTTTCAGCTTTTCTAGTCGTTTCTGGGTTACCGAGACAGTCCGATGATTTTTTTTTCGAATTATAGCTTGTCGAAAGCATGACCTATAGGTCA
Organism: Bonia amplexicaulis; assembly: GCA_036346245.1. Lineage (NCBI taxonomy): Eukaryota > Viridiplantae > Streptophyta > Magnoliopsida > Poales > Poaceae > Bonia > Bonia amplexicaulis. Next base: position 54,665 of record JAYGGG010000110.1, on the reverse strand, counting down.
CGATTTTCAGTTTTTCTAGTCGTTCGGGTTACTGGGGCGGTCCGGGATTTTATTTTGAGAGCTCATTTGGCCGAAGACGATCTATAGCTCACGATTTTCACCTTTCTAGTCATTCCAAATTACACGTGCGATCGGGTATTTTATATTTTGGAGCGATTTGGCGAAACCCGACCTATAGCTCGCGATTTTAGCTTTTCTAGTCGTTGTAGGGTTCCGGGGCGATCTGGGATTTTTATTTTTCAGAGCACGTTTGGCCGAAAGCGTGACCTATAGCTCACGATTTTCAGCTTTTCATGTCGTGCTAGGGTTATCAGAGAATTCCGAAGATTTTTAGTTTCTCGAGGCAGATTTGGTCCAAAGCGTGACCTATAGCTCACGATTTCAGCTTTTCTAGTCGTTCCGGGGTTACCGGACCAATCCAGGGATTTTTATTTTTCCGAGCACATTTGCCCAAAAGCGTGACCTATAGCTAACGATTTTCAACTTTTCTAAACATTCCGGTGTTATCGGAGGATTCGAGGGATTTTTTTTCGCCTCACATTTGGGCAAAAGCGTGACATATAGCTTACGATTTTTAGCTTTTCTAGTCGTTCAACGGTTACCAGAGCAGTCGGGGGAATTTTGTTCCTCGGAGCAGATTTCGACGAAAGCTTGACCGGTAGCTCACGATTTTCAGATTTTCTAGTCGTTTCTTGGTTACCGGGGCAGTCTGAGGATTTTTATTTTTTGGAGCATATTTTGTCGAAAGCGTGACCTATAGCTCACGATTTTCGACTTTTCTAGTCGTTCGGTGTTCTTGAGGCGGTCAGAGGATTTTAATTTTCGCACATATTTGGCGAGAACGTGACCTATAGCTCACGATTTTCGCTTTTCTAGTCGTTCTAAGGTTACCGGGCGGTTTGGGGATTTTATTTTCTGAGCTCATTTGGTGAAAGACGATCTATAGCTCACGATTTTCACCTTTCTAGTCATTCCAGCGCTACTGCCGTGCGATCAGGTATTTTATATTTTGCAGCAGATTTGGCCGAAAACCTGACCTATAGCTCACGATTTTTAGCTTTTCTAGTCGTTGTAGGGTTCCCGGCGATCAGGGATTTTATTTTTCAGAGCACGTTTGGCGGCGTGACCTATAGCTCACGATTTTCGGCTTTTCTAGTCGTTGTAGGGTTCCGGGCGGTCACGGGATTTTATTTTCGAGCACGTTTGGCGGCGTGACCTATAGCTCACGATTTTAGCTTTTCTAATCGTGCCAGGGTTAACGGAGAATTCTGAAAATTTTTTGTTTCTCGAAGCAGATTTGATCGAAAGCGTGACCTATAGCTCACGATTTCAGCTTTTCTAGTCGTTCCGAGGTTACCGGACCAATCTAGGGATTTTTATTTTTCCGAGCACATTTGCCCGGCGTGACCTATAGCTAACGATTTTCAAATTTTCTAGACATTCGGTCTTCTGGAGGATTCGAGGATTTTTTCGCATCACATTTGGGCGGCGTGACATATAGCTCACGATTTTCAGCTTTTCTAGTTGTTCAACGGTTACCGGAGCGATCGGAAATTTTGTTCCTCGAGGCGATTTCGCGAAAGCTTGACCCAGCTCACGATTTTCGATTTTCTAGTCGTTTCTTGGTTCTTGAGGCAGTCTGAGAATTTTTATTTTTTGGAGCATATTTTGTCGAAAGCATGACCTATAGCTCATGATTTTCAGCTTTTCTAGTCGTTCCGGGCTTACCGGGCCAATCCGGGGATTTTTCATTTTCGCAGCATATTTGGCCGAAAACATGACCTATAGCTCACGATTTTCAACTTTTCTAGTCGTTCTAAGGTTACCGGGCGGTTTAGGATTTTTATTTTTGAGCTCATTTGGCGAAGACCGATCTATAGCTCACGATTTTCGACCTTTCTAGTCATTCCAGTAATTAAAGTGCGATTAGGTATTTTATATTTTGAGCATATTTGGCCGAAAACCCCGACCTATAGCTCACGATTTTCGACTTTTCTAGTCGTTGTAGGGTTCCCGGGCGATCGGGGATTTTATTTTCGGAGCAAATTTGGCCGAAAGCGTGACCTATAGCTCACGATTTTTAGGTTTTCTAGTCGTGCCAGGGTTACCAGAGAATTCTGAAGATTTTTTGTTTCTCGAGGCGATTTGGTGGCGTGACCTATAGCTCACGATTTCACTTTTCTAGTCGTTCGGGTTACTGGACCATCTAGGATTTTATTTTCCGAGCACATTTGCCCGGCGTGACCTATAGTGACGATTTTCAACTTTTCTAAACATTCGGTCTTACGGAGGATTCGAGGATTTTTTCGCATCACATTTGGGCGGCGTGACATATAGCTCACGATTTTTAGCTTTTCTAGTCGTTCAGCGGTTACCGAGCGATCGGGGAATTTTGTTCCTCGGAGCAGATTTCGACGAAAGCTTGACCGGTAGCATTCTAGGCAATCTTTATTTTTCTAATTGTTACTGCAAAGTGCAAACGCCAAGAGGGATGGACATTTTAAGAAAATGTAAAGGCGGGTGACTCCTGATTCCTGAAAGTTTACAAATAAGTAGTTCACCTACCACATTACCTATGAACCAGCTAATGCATGAATTTTTGGTTCCTTGAGCTCTTGCATCACCTTAATTTTGAAGAGCGCAATAGTCGGATGCCATATCTATTGTGCCTCAAAAGATATAAAAATTGGTTTATTCAAATCAAGTGTGTACTTGAGTACTTCATTATCATGTTCTAAACTAAGCCTCACAATATTTTGACTATAGTTTAGTGGTTTATATATGTAGAATCTTGACTTGATTTGACAGTTTATTCAAAAGCTGCATAACAACGACATCATCAAAAATCGACTTTGGATTTTTCTTATTTTAGTGTTAACTCTTTTTTCAAATGCAATGCTATTTCATATGTCTTGCATTTGAGGGGGTGTTAAGGGTATTAGATATAATATGAATTGTATTATTCCTTTTCTTATATGCCTCACTTTCCTTATCCGCATATGGCATATTTCCCTGTAATATTCTCTTGTACTCTTTATATATTGCCCATTAGGCCTCTTCAATATACATACAATATTCGTAACAATTACAAGAGAATATGCTATACATAAATAAGGAAATATAAGGAAACAAAGACATATAAAGAAATAAATAATTCCTATCCTATTCTAACAATATGGACCCTGATGGGCTGCACATGACATGACATATAATAATTCACAGTTTGTAATAGTCAGGAATAATTGACATAACTAACCAATAGGTGTTTATCTATGGTCCCTAGAATGATGCATCCCAAATTTTACTCGTTGGTACCACACTCAAGAAGTGTTTGTGTACTTTTGCCTCTTTTATCATATCTATTGTCTATTGCTATAAGAACTAAGAAGATGAGCTATGTTTTTCCAGCGTAACTGCACAAAAAATATCTCTGAGTGCTCTGAAGTTAGGAGAGTTTGATTATGTTGCATCAGGTAAATTTTTATTACTTTATTGTCTTTAGCCACCTTCACTAGCTCTTTAACATGTGTAAGTATAGCTTACCTTTCTTTCGATCCATGTTAACATACTGTATAAAAACTGCTGAAATCTTGGTGTGAAATAATTGTTATTTAATACAGCAAGTTGTGTTGAGTTTGTAAAAAGAAAAAAAAATGACTGCTCTATACGGCTATGTTTACTCGAGCTTTGATTGCTCAGTAAACCGTTCAGTCTAGAAAGGGAGGTGAAATTTGTAGGGGAGATTTCATTAATTCCTTGGTATAGAGGGAACCATGGCTGTTAATATACATGGAACCTTTCTTCCCATTTGGAGTCTAAAAAAAATTAGCTACACAACATGGAAGTAAATCTGTTTCCGCCGGTTCCTTTCGGATCCGGGGCCTGGTTGTTTTAACAACTCGTTCGAAGTTCATCATCTATATGAATTTAGCAGTTAGCTAAGAAAAGGATATATTCCTATTTTGATGCTAATTACAAATTTCATTGCTTTGTTGTACAGAGATCAGATACACCTTTTCTGTTTCTGATACTGCCCCTTTATTGCAGCTTACCTGATGCGATTCGTCATATCCGGGAACCTTCTTGGTTTGCCAGCCATTACTGTGCCTGTAAGTGGTATCATGAGTTCATGACTCATGACTGAGTATATATCGCATCTTATAAGTCAACATTGTGTCTGAACTGATAATTTTTGAATTATTGTTGTATAAATATCTGGATATGACATTGGTACTATTTCCAACAAACAGAACTCTTGTGAAAGGTTTTAAAATAAAATATAGGAAAATATTCAGGATTTTAGTATAATATAGCTCACATACAGAAAAAAATTGTACTTTGCTAATATGTTACTCTGCACTCAGGTTGGTCATGACGAGCAAGGCCTTCCTATAGGCCTGCAACTGATAGGTCGTCCATGGGGTGAGGCTAGCTTATTGAGGGTGGCTTCTGCAGTAGAGGTATTGTACGCATGCATTATAGAAATTTAGTATTTGGGGTTTCCCAGATGAGAATGTGCTCATATCCAACAAGTCTAGATGTGCTTTTTAAGGCTGCATTTAGTATGAACCCTAATGAATCTCTGAACATTTCCATGCCACTATGTTACTCGATTCAATATTGAGAAAAGTTTTATTATGCCACTATATATTTTTAGCCACAGTTATGCCGAATACCATGGTATCAAAAGCACTCCTTAGTATTCTTTGTTCTTTTATTCTTTCCTTAGTATTCTTTGTTCTTTTATTCTTTCAGTGTCTTGGTCCATGGGTGTGTCATCTTTGATGGAAACATGGATTTTTCTGATCGAAACACATCATTTTCCCCATCAAAACCTTTTTTCAAGAACTTTTTCCCATCAAAACCTATTTACAAGGTGCAGGGCATCGTTGATATTGCAAGTTTGCAACGTAAATACAACTAGGCTATAAATTACTCGGAGGGCAATTTTAAAGGAAATATGCTGAAGCATATAAAAACGTTAGAACGTTGTAAAAATGGCCTACCCACTGAATCTGAAAAGCACTACTAAGCGTATCAACATTATGAACGCGAGAAGAAACATAGCTTGAGGCTTTTTTTTTACTTTGCAATTGCTTGTTCTGCTTATAGGACCCTGGTAAATTAAACAAGTGACATGGATTTTCCCTGCCTGTAGGAGCTCTGTCTGAAGAGAAGGAAGCGACCGTCTGCGTTTTATGACATTCTGAAGGCCTGAAACGGAACATTACATAATTCCGCTGATAGTGATTGCAGCCAATAGCCCATCAATCATGAACGACGTCGTGATATTGGCCGCTACATTTTTACTGGGAACATTTGTACACAGAAACAGAATACCTTCTTCCTATGGGTCCTTCGTCTTCCTTACATGGCCAGACAATCCTCCTCTAAATTAGAGAAAATCATCTGATACTGTAAAAATCCTTGTGTTCGCAAGCTGAGAAGGATCCATCCATACGTGAATTGCTCAGTTACGATGCATTTCAGTATGTTTTGATTAGGTATGAAACATAAACGAGTCCTATGATATGCTCTGCCTTAATCGTACTCGTACTACTACTACTTGGGTGACAATGGTTACCTGCTATCTATCTATAGTACTGTAGCTCTTTGTTTTATACTAGTGACATAGCTATGCGTTATAACGGAACTCATTAAATATATAGAGAATTGTGCTATAAAAGAAACGAGCCAATATATAGAGAGGAACTATGCAATCGAGCAAGACAAGCGAGAATGGTTTCTCTGTCGACATGGTTGCGCTACGCCGCCCAAAAGCTCGAGCACTCCATCTTCCTCTCATGGAAGGTTGGTGCTACCTTGCTACCTCTTATCTCCTGAAACATGCATGCCACTATCTATTTTCTTTTCTTGCCTTCTTTTAGTTGCCCTGCCTGCCTGTCTGTCTGCCACTCACTCACTAGTCGATTTTTCTTGATTTGGAGCTGATTAAGCTGACTGCAGGAAAAAAAGGAGAACAAAATCATAGGAAAGGACATCAAAGAATACATCACATTCACATGTACTATTATGGAGCTTGCAACCGTCCATCCAACCTCGGCTTTATCCATCTATTCACACACATTATCTTGTCTTGCTCATTGTGGATTTTCCGTGGAGCAAAAAGCAAAAAATACCTACTTCAATGAAACTATGTGATGGCCTCTATGCCTCCGACCTCGGCCTCCGGCCACGCCGCCGCCCTCAAGGCTTGGTCGCCTACGCCACCGTCCATCACCGTTAACCGCCGCCCCTAGCTTTGGCTGCTCCCTACGGGTTGAGCTCGCCGGCCACGGCTTGCAGCCAGCCGGCCACCCCTACTACCAGGATGGTTTGCCCCATCCCCTATCTCTATGTACTCTTCATCTACTTTTGCGTGCTATTGTGTTGCGCTATGGGGTTGTGGAGGAAGGTGGGCGTACTCAATGGTTGACTTGGCGTGGGTTCGGCGATCGTGGTTGTCTGAATCTTCGTGATCGTCGTTCTTGCTCCGCCGTTGTCGTCCTCACGCCACGGCCTTCGCTAGCTCCATGGGGGCGCTTATCTTCTTGCCCTTCTCCTCCTTGCTCCCTTTCTTGGCTTTAGTTGGATTGGCTCTCGGTGGAAATGTTGAACTGGGAGAGGTAGGCTAAGGCTTGGTTTGGCCAAGCAATAGAGACAGAGCGCTTCTTCGGCTTGTGCTTTGGTTGTGCTCTTGGTGGGGAAATGAAATGGTGCTTGCTCGGCTTTTGTTGGCTTGCTCGGGTGAACTCTCGCTTAGGAAAGGAAAATAAGGAGGGTCGGTGTTGGCTAAGCTTAAGTAAGAGGTCACAACGGCCTTTAAGTAAGGAGGTCTGGCAACTGGCCTCCCTCGAGTGTGCATTGCCATATAAACCCTCCTTCACTCTCTTTGGTTGTTATTGGCCATAAGGGCCTTTTGGTCCAAAATGGCTCTGCATTGTTTCGCCTTTTTCTACTATGGCAGGTAAGTCAGAAAAGGTAAGAATGGAACCTCCTGCCGGATGAAGAAAATCCAAAACGCGAGGCAGTGCCGACCGTCCCTAGATGGTCAGGAACCTCTGCATGAGTGTTACTTTTATTCGGCTTTCTAAAAGTCGAAGGGTGCAGCAGTACAACTTTTCTTTATTTCTTTTATTCTCCATTGGATTGGTTTACTCTCGCATTTCTTCCTTCGCATTTCGGTGGTATTACAGCCATTGCGTCAATGGAGAAAAGTAATGATGATAAGATATGTGAAAATGACATGGTTATGTCCATACTTATAGTTGTGTTAATGTTTATTGTTCTACTGTGTGTTTGTTGAGTTTGGAGTCACGCTTTGTTGCTATTTTAAGGTGACTGATGAGGCATCATGCATCAGGAATGGGAATAACACCTCTGCACAACATCTAATAATAATGATTAATGACCTAGAACATTACCTCTGTTTTTCTTAAGATTGTCTTAGTAAAGTAGCTTGTCAATATGAACTTAGTCAATAGAACCTTCATAAATTGATGATGAATGTTAGAGAATCTCTCTGGTAATGCATATTTCGTCAGTAATGTTCTATTTGCAAGTTTAAGTATGCTCTCGACGTATGGTTCCGGGTATTCTCAAGAGCGGGGTTCCGAGTGTTCTCAAGCATGTGGTCTCGAGCGTTCTTAGGCGCGAGTGATCCAAGTTTTATGTTATAAATTATTTGTTCTTACTCTGGTTAGCGAGTCATGTTTATTATGAATTAGTTCTTTACAGAGAACTAGGTCAGAAAGATATTGTCGAAAGATTTTGTTAGATGGTTTAAACTCAGTGTGTGAATGGTAGAGGTGGCACTCTGGGCTCAATGTTGGACCAAGGTGTTACAATTTTTTATTAGCATTATACTCTGATATTACATCTTTATGATCATCGGTGTTATTTTTTTAATGCAGCATTGATGAGGAGACCATTTTAGAGACTGGATCTTTTTGTTTATTCACTTACTTTTCTGTTTGTTTATAAAAGATGATAATTTGCAAAATGTGTTGATTATCTGAAGTCTAATTTTCTCTCAAGGTTCTATCATGATGCGATATTTGTTGGGCTGACTGATACCTGATAAGGATATCTCTTTTATAATTAACAGATGGATGCCATAGACTAAGCATTATCATGCATTTGTATGAAGTTTGGGATCATCTTTTGCTTGAACCTTGAGTCAGCTTTAACGTTGATATCTCCATATGTCTTGTCTTTTATGCGTCAAATTTTCTTCAGACAAGTCTTTGTTGGGGATGTCGTCTTGTTAAAAGACCCAGAGAAATCTGATGATACTGATCTTTCCCAAGTTTTGAGTAATCCGTCTGGTGCTGTCGCTGCGTGTAATATCTGGACTGAAGATTAGACGTTTATTTAACAAGGCGGAAATCAAAGTGTAATAAAGGCTTCATATCATCTACATCTTACGAAGATCTGACAGATTGAGTTACGTCATTTTCAATACGATGGTGAGACGAGAAGATAATTTGTCCTATCTACATCGCAGTCACACGACTTAGCATCACATAATCCAGGAAGCATGCACCTAAAAGAGAGAGACAACCAAGAAGAAACGTATTCGAAGGTAGAAGGCTACATCTATAGATGATCCTTATTACCGTGGATTTCTGTATGTGTTAGACAACAAACATAACAAATCCTGTAAATCATAGTTGACAAATGGCAAGTCCTATCTGTAGATGTTTATCTTCGCATCAGTTTCGGGACTTTCACTGCAAACTGGAATAGTGTCAAATGGGTTGATAAAAGAATCAAGACATTTGTGCTCGAACAGTCTCAGTTCTTGTGAGCTTCCTCGTTGTGCTTTTTATCCGCGACATCACTAGGCAGATCAAGTCCGGCTGGTATCTTTCCGGGGTAGTTGCAGCTAGGGGAATCCGATCCAAGCATGCTGCAAAGTTGAAAAGATCATCAACGTCACCAGCAGTGCAAAAACATCATTTGCAAAACAATCACCGAAGGAAAGCAAAGCATGCCATTCACACACACGGAAGGAAAACTGACCTCCTGTCAACCAACACCATCGACCGGAGCTCACAGTTGGCAAAGCTGTAAACAACCAAGTGAAAGTTAGCAGTATGCTCTTCCCATGCAATCAAACCATGGTTTGAACATTTTAGCATTAGCACAAGAATCATCATAGTGAGTGTGTAATCCTGTTTGGTCATTATAATGAGACGAAGCATAATAAACTTTTTGAAAAAAAAAATACTCCAATTTGGTTATACTATTTGCTATTGTTTTAACGGCTATATAGTGCGAATAATATAGTACTGTCATGGCAACAATATATCTGCATAAGTTTGCACAATATTGCTGGGTCGATTAGTTGACAACTACCAAGGCAAAATGATTGTCAATGTCAAGACACTTACTGCTTGCCCACTTCCTGTCTTATGGTTGGATGACACTCCCTGCTGTACGTGCTTAAGGTGTGATATAAGAAACCACTATGGCTGACAATAGCTATCTCCTTTTCTTCCCTTGTCCATAACCTGCAAGTATATTCGAGGTGTAATTCAATTGAATGCATCTACGAAAATAAAGTTACTGGTCGACTCAATGGCCCATTTAATCATAAGGTTTTTCCTTTCCAATACATGCCACACCTAAAATGTTCTGGTGCTCCAGCATCTAATATCAAGTCAGTCACTCAGCTGTGACAATTCACTGGTGTATGAGAAACAAGCATTCAAAGCAAGCATATGTAGTGTAGGGAAAGCAAAGGGTATATCCAATGCACAAACTTCCGTTTTGTGCACAATCCTTCATGACCAGTTCTAGTTTTTCTTTAAAGCGTCAAACAAGTGTTGGTGTAGATAAAGTAATATATATGGTCAGTTTCAGGTCCTTACATGAAAGTGAAGGGGGAATGGTTGTCACAGCAGACTTAGCAACCACAGCGCCTCTTAGGCGCCAGGACGCCATGGCGTCCAGACGGGCGCCATGGCGTCCTCAAGGCAAGATACGGCGAGCTAATGAAGGGCTACAGCTATATCTTCTGCACCTGCGATGATGCTAACTCCAGGGATGGCCCAACAAGCTGCGGTAAGTTCTCTTGGTGTGACCAACAATTCTGCTATGAATATGCCTATAGGGCAACATCCTAATGCCCAGCAGCAGCAACAAATCAATTATCCAAGTATGTCAAAATTTGGGAGTTAAAGATTTCATCGTGTCTAGCATTGTAGTCATTGTCCCTACTCCCTAACGCAGAAGCTTTGTGGAGCAGTGATGGGAAAAGCAATGAAGGGCAGGAAGATCGTCACCCACCCCTGCCAGCTGGCCAAGGCACTCGCCTAGCCGCTCGCCGTGGACGCCGCAAAATCCTAGGCACCCGCCTAGGTGGCCAAGTCAAGGTAGGCCTCCACGGCGTTCCCCTTGGACTTCCAGGACGCCAAGGCAACACCGTGACAACCATGAGAGGGATAGAAAAGAATTTGCTGGGAGCATTGACTTATCTCTAACCTGGAGTGGTGAACAAATTGCTTGTTTGGCTGAACAAATTGCTTTGAATGATACAGGAAACACAACCAAAAGCGATACAAGATGCAGATGAATATATTATTGAGGTACTTGCGTTTCATGGTCATATTACCGAGTTATTAGGCATCACCAGTTTCAAGACATTAATGAAAAGGAACTAATTGATCTTAGAAAAGAAAATTACCAGTCAATAAACTTCATGCCCCTAGCTGCAACAGACTCATTTGCTTCTCTGACATCAGGTTCCCAAAGAACATCCTCATCATTCTCTATCTGTACAGAAAGCAAGCACACACATGTTATGGTACACCATTGCAACGCCGTTATAAACGGAGAGGTCCCATGAAATGACTCATGAATTTGCAACACTAGGTACTTGCCAAGGAAAAATCAATGGCAGGAAAGAGAGTCCGATATTCTGTTATACTCCTCCTCTTGTCACAGGGATGAACACCCTGCATTTTAAAATCAAATAAAAAGTGAAATATTAAGAATGTTTATTCATAGAATTCATTAAGACATTACTGATATGAGAAAGCCACAGAGACAAACCAAAGCATCCAATTTCTCAAACAAGGATATTCGACTTAGAATTAGAAAATAATAAGCTGAACAAGTCATTCTAGCAACTGCCAAAATAGTCTATTTTAGTTAACACAAACAAAGGTAAATGAGGCACTAAATGATGATATCATTATTTAGCAACATATGTACAATAAGAACTTCGTTACCAAATGATTGTTCATGTTTTATATGTGTTCTTCAGGAGAAGTAAATACCAAGTGCTCCCTGCAGGTCTCAACTGCAAGAACTGGTGGGCAGTTCAAACTTGAAACTGCCAGACGTCCACTGTGTCCAGCATTTTCCACCATTAATGGTAGTGCACCTACTCCATCAGTACAGTTTTCACCACCAAAGACCCCACTGCAGTTTGCATGGTCCTGTGAGATCAGTTCATGTGAAATACAGTGAGGCCCATTTAGTAATTACACACTACTGCAATGCACCATCATAGTATATTATGCCTCAGAACAGGAATTGTGATAATAATCTATACTAAATAGCAGCATGCACGCACACATATATATATAGATATACATACATATATTAATATATACATATACATATATATTACATACATACATATACATATATATGTACATATATATATTGTTGGGGGAGTGGCCCCACCTTGGTTTCGCCCACAATGGACTGGCAGAAGCCTATAGGGCCAGAGAAATGACATGTTTACCCTTATAAGTATAGACTCGGATAGGAGTATTTATGTAACTTCGGTAGGGAAATGACATGCTTATCCCTATAAATACACCCGAGTAGGAGTGTTTATGTAACAAGCCCCCATGGCTATAAATATGTGTTTTGAGTGCGCCATGGGGAAAGGAGAACTCTTTTTTTCAGACAAATGCAGATAGCACAAACTTCTATCATACTCACACAGACTTCTATTGCAATCTCCACAGTGTGTATGGCTCCGAGCAGCCTCTTTGTGGTCTCCCCATAGCCCCCTTCCTTCACTGTTTGGTACGTACGTAACGTACATACATGCATGCATGCATGCATGCATACATACATACATACATACATACATACATACATACATACATGTGTATACATATATGTATATTCACTAATGTACACCAAAGTTCCCAAATTATGTTCATCATTTCCATTTAAAAAGAAAACAAAAACTAAACCTAAATTTTATGCTTGATCATTGCACAAAAGTCAAGCTTGTACGCAAGAAAGTACATCCAAATTTCATAGTTTTACTCCAACCATGGAAGCCAATGCTTCATCGTTTGGACTCTTAACCCCAAACGAGCCTAGTAGGGCTTGTTCTTCTGTCTGAAGCCATGTTTTGGTATGCTTTACCAATGACTGAATGTGTATAATTCTATGGTAAAACTGACATACATAGCGGAGGCTTATGGAACACACACAGAATTTACAGGCCTTTGAAATACCATGTTCAGTTCAAGGAAAGGAAAAAGAAAATATTGTTAGGAAGATCGACCTAGTCTCTAGGTTAAAGCAGTGCTACAATTTATCCCAGTAACTTAGATGCTACATTCTCAAATGAACAGCAATGCCAACACTGACGAACACCATTTCTCAAACATTATGAAGCCTAGAAGAGGATCCAGAACTCAAGGAAAAAACTGTACCTCAGTAGAGGGGAAGTAATAACCAACTCAATCTTTTTGCAAGTCCGCATTTTTCACATGCTCTACTGGCAATCAACCTACAAATGCATGTAAAAATTAACATCCATGGAACTTGAAAATGCCACATGAAAGCAATTGAGTGATATTCCAATCAACATTATCTATCAGGCCCAGAAAGAAACTCAACTAATGTACACAATTACAGATGAAGACATCGAATTGAGCATGAACAAAAATTGGCCCACAACCATAAAGGAAACATGAGATGCCATTTTTACAAGTTATTCACTAAAGGCAACTCAATGTCATCTGAAAAAAGATGTCTTCATTCTGTTTTGATGCAACTAGGGTTAGGACTAACATATTTTATCAGAAGTTGGTACTAATAACAGGGTTCTTGTGAATAACTTACAACAACATAAGATTTTGCATCTAACAGCTACAATTGCATTTGATTGAAAATGTAACCATCCAAAAGTAGGTTCAATAATGAAAATACGTGATTGAACACCATAAGTGAGGATTTGTTACTACGGGAGGTGAGTGAATCAAGTATCCAACACTTTATTACCAAAAAAATCAAATGATTTTTTTATCAGTAAAGCATCATGACATGATGCCACATTCACATTTTCCATTTGAACCATCTTAATAGTTGATTCTATTTTATCATGGACATGCTTGATACCAGGAGCACACCAAAAGAGAGTGGAATGTAGGCTACCATCCAATCCTGTGGCAATTTTTTCATGTCATGATTGGACAACAATAAACACAAAAACAAAGGAAAGGAAAAGGGCTTTTCTACTGTGCCCGCGTGCATTTGTGCTTCAACTGTATCTTTTAGTACACTTATATTGCTTATTTTAACAAAACAGAGGCATTTTGGATCCAACTTCTGACATGTAGATCGACTTAAATTTTTGACAAAAAAGCAGAAGCTTAGCTGGCCACAATGTGCACCTTTGTTAGTAGAACTGATAGCCCTAAGAGCAGTGATTGAAATGGACAGGGATCAATTTCCGAAACAGAAACAAGAAAAGCTTACTTGGTTCCAGCCCAAAGGGGTAAGTTGAGCATCAAACAGCGCAGGTGACATGTACACACTGTAATCCTTCTCGCCTTCCACATTGTGAATACCCTGGGCATGCCTCACCTGCATTCGTCAATTGGTTACAATTAATCAGATTGAACATTCTTTGAATGTTTCTTACAAGTTTGTCATCCAGTATTGGGAAGTGTGGTACCAGGTATATGGTTTTGCAGCGGTGCAGAGGATAAATACCAGTGCCAGCATTGGTCTCCATTTCTGCCCAAAATAAATAAATTATCCATTGAAGCGTTAGGCTGAGAACAACGGTATCAAGGGAAAATTGCATCGCTGTCACCTGTACTTCTTAAAACCGCAAATCCCCACGGGTAGTTTAAATTCTGGCAATTCACCACCTATACTTTTGAGTTGGTGCAAATTACTACCTGTACTTTCAATTTTGGCAACTTGCCACCCGTACTTTTAATAAAATTTAGCGCTATTAACTACCTATACTTTTTAGATGCATTGCAACAAATCACTTGTTTTCTTGCTTAATTTTTGTACTAGCACCTTACACTAAATTTCCAATGTTTCACGCAAATGAGGAATTTTCGTGGTATCAACAGGTGTTGATTTGCTATTGATTGAAAAGCATAGGTGGCGGATTGCTAAACTTGAAGCACAGGTGGCAATTCGCATCATATCGAAAACATAGTGGTGAATTGCCAAGATCAAAAGTATGGGTGGGTGCAGAGCAATTTTCTCTAGTACTAACTCAACTCAGCCACGACGGTGCATTTGTTAAAAGGGGTGTGTAGCTCCGCTCATGAATATCGAAAGATCATACGTACTAAACAGTGAGTAGAAATCCCTGGCGTACGAGATCCAGAATGCGAAATATGAGTTCCTTTCGTAATCAAGAAGATTGTTCTTTAGTTAATGTGATCAAGAAGATTACATGAGAAGGAGGTGAACGATCACAACATCCTTAGGGAGGAGATGTTGTTGGTGATTTCAACGGTAATAAAAAAAGAGGAAAATGCAGCCTAGGAATGAGCTGTTGTCTCCATCCTAGGAAGAAGACGAGAAAGACAGATGATGCGACCCACCAAACCAAAGAAGAAGACAGAGATGATGCGACCCACCAAACCAAGAAGAACAAAGAAAGATGATGCGATCCACCAAACGAAAGAGAAGAGGAGTAGAGCGAATCAATCAGTAACATCTGGGTGGAGGAGATATATTAGCGAGATGAGATCTGGTGTTTTGGGAAAGGGAATGGTGCCATACAAACATACAGGAGGAAGAAGAAGAGGAGAAGAGGACAAGAGAAGAGAAGAGGGTACGAGGAAGGAGGGGACACTAGCAATGGACAATCCTCGCAAATCCAAGAACTGAGACTGTTAGACATACCATATTTAGCTTTACATAGTCTACCTTTTCTGTTACGGACTCCTCTCCCGATTCTATTACTAAACGGCTGAGGTGCTGTATATATATGGTCCTTCCCTTATCAATAAAGTCATTGCGTTGAGATCAATCACGCTTTCATGGTATCAGATTTTTTCGATCCATAAACTTCCGCTCCCTTTTCACCCACCCCTCGCGTTTCTTTCTCGGCGAGCTTCCCCAGAGCCCCATCCCCTCCACGGCTCTCTCTTCCCCCGGCGATTTCGTCCCTTCCACCGACGAATCCGCGCCCCATCCCCAATCCTACACGGCTCTCCTGTCTCCTCCGGCGAGTCCACGCCCCCCCGTCCCTACGGTCCCTCCGTCCGCCGGGCGATGTCTCCCCCCACCCCCTCTCGCGGCCTCTCCGATCGGCAAATCCCGAGGATTCCTTCCAGATCCCCGCCAGTCACCGTCTCCAAAGCTTCCCCAAACCGCCGATTAGGCTCTCCACATACATCATCGGCGCCCGTATGGCCGCGCCCGATGGATCTCCTGCGTCGACCCTTGACGCTGCTGCGGCGACAGCAGCCCTCGACGCTGCTGCTATAGCGGCCGGCGCCGCCGCCCGTGCTGCGGTCCCTCCGCCTAGGAATACAAACAATCTAAGGAGAAGCCCAATTTGATTAACGGAAAGGAGGAGGAGAGGGGTTTGTTAAATACTACCTGAGGAGGAGGAGGAGGAGGAGCAGCAGCGAAGGGAGGAGACGGTGGCGCGGCGGGAGGACCGTCTGACGGAGGAGGAGGAAGAAGAAACAGCAGCAGCAGGCGAGATACGGAGGCCTGGGGCGGCGGTGCTAATACGACTAGTAGTAGTATGCATCGCGGCTGAATGGATCTTGCAAAGCAGCGCTCGTGAATAGAATACACGCGGTCGAGCAACTTGTCACTGATTCGCTCTGCTCCTGCTGAGCTGCTGCTTGCGGTTCCAACTTGTTTTCTTTCTGCGTGGGGTTTAGCACCAACTGTAGACACGTAATTCTTAATATCTAGGTGATGTTAACGTCGCTCCCCACAGTTAGATCGAGTTATTCAGACGTCCATATGGTACAATAGAATTATAACAAAAAATTTAATACATATTATCAAATACGACACAAACCATGTAATAAACATTAAAAAAAGAGAGACATCTTACCATCAAAAGTAAGATCGGCGCAATCTGATCCGCAATTCTTTGAGATTGCCGCTCGGATCTACCCTCCTTGCTCTCGCTCGGCTTCACGATTCTTTCTCATCTCCGTGGTGTACACCTTGTCTGAGCCGATGTACTTCTCCTCCATGTTCATCGTCTATGCCGGTGTACTCCATGCTTCGATCGTCGACATCGGCGGTGTACACTTCCATTCCATCATTGTCCTCAGTAGCGTATACCAACACCTCGTCGTTCGCACTAGTGTGATCCTCTTCTTTGCTAGTACCGCTCCGCCTCTCTGTAACACCTCGGCGTAACAAAAATCCAAGATGTCACCTACAACCCACTACAACTACCAATAAGTAAGTATTAACATCACCTAGATATTAAGAACAATATTCTACATGAAATTAAATATAAATTTCACCAACATGATAAATTATAAATTTAACTTAATATTCGATACCAGAAATATCATAAATAAGACTCAACTAAGCAACGCATCATCTAGCATTACAGTTTATAAGAAGCTAAGATAATCCATAAATTAACCAATTATTACAATGAATGAAACCAAATTGTTCATTACCAAAAGTGAAACATCGCTAGGTGAAGTGAAGAGCTATAATTTGCAAATATGCATGTGCTACTCCCTCCTATGCATGCCGCCTTCAACGCTCACCTAAAACAACAAATAAAGCTAGGGTAAGACCACGACTTGACAAGTACGCAATAAAATAATAGCATCAACAATATAATCAATTTATCATTTACTCAATTTTCCATTGTTCTCTTTTCTCATATCAATTTCTCTTAGCACAATACAATTGTCCTCTATAGATTATACCGGTATAGCAGAGGGCACACCCGTCGATGCCACCCTTTACCTCTACCCCATGGAGGTCCTACGGAAGTATATCTTTCCCTCCATCGACTGTAGACACGTAATTCTTACCCACATCACTCCCCTCGGTTAGATCGAGTTATTAAGACGTCCATGCGGTACAACAGATTCATAAAAAATATATATATATTATCCAATATGATTCAAACCATATAATAAACATTAAAAGGAGAGAGGCATCTTACCATCAAAAGTGAGGTCGGTGCAATCAGATTCGCAATTGCTGATATTGCCGCTCCCGATCTGCCCTCCTTGCTCCCGTCAGCTTCACAGTTCTTTCTCATCTCCGGTTGTGTACACTTCGTCTGAGCTGATGTACTTCTTCTCCATATTCATCGTCTATAACGGTGTACTCCATGCTTCGATCGTCGACATCGGTGTGTACACTTCCATTCTATCATTGTTCTCAATAGCGTATACCAACACCTCGTCGTCCACACCAGCAGTGATCCTCTTCTTTGCTACCGAGTACCGCCTCGCCTCTCTATGTAACACCCCAACAGAACAAAATACAAGATATCACCTACTACCACTACAACTACCAATAAGTAAGTATTAACATCACCTAGATATTAAGAACAATATTCTACATGAAATTAAATATAAATTTCACAAACATGATAACTTATAAATTTAACTTAATATTCGATACCAGAAATATCATAAATAAGACTCAACTAAGCAACACATCATCTAGCATTACAGTCTATAAGAAGCTAAGATAATCCATAAATTAACCAATTATTACAATGAATGAAATCAAATTGTTCATGACCAAAAGTGAAATATCGCTAGGTGAAGTGATGAGCTATAATTTGCAAATATGCATGTGCTACTCCCTCCATGCATGTCGCCTTCAACGCCACCTAAAAATAACAAATAAAGCTACGGTGAAGACCACGACTCTACAAGTACGCAATAAAATAATAGCATCAACAATATAATCAATTTATCAGTTATTCAATTTTCCAATGTTCTCTTTTCTCATATCAATTTCTGTGAGACCATGTGGAGGTCACCCCATGGTTGTGATGAGTAATTGACTCTTGATCTAGAAATATTGAGTTTGGTTTTTGAGGTTTGAGCTGACTTTGCAAAGTCTAAGCTTTGAGAATGGTCGGCAGACCACTTACGACTAAGCTGTCCATGGTCGGAACCGAGTACATGCGTTTTCGAGTGGTAGGAAGGCTTTACGACCATGTTGGTCGTGGTCGAAAGCCGTGCGCTCTGTTTCGACCATGTTGAGGCGTATACAACCACTTTGGGTGTGGTCAAGGTCACGAGAGGTTTACGACCACTCGGTCGTGGTCGAAGGGCACCGTAAGGAGTACGTTGTTTTGGCCATGGTGGGAAGCCAACCAAAGTCGTATGACCATTGTTGGAACCGGTCAGAAGCCGGATTTCGTGCGTACGACAATTCTGGACGTAGTCGAAAGTCATTCGGGATGATTACGACCACGCTGCGGCATCCTCGGCATTTTTGACTGTGATCGGAAGATGTTTCGACCACGTTGAGCGTAGTCGGAAGTCAGTCGGGCAATGCACGACTTCCTTGGCCGTGGTCGGGAGCCAGCCGGACGGCCTACGACCACGTTGGCCGTGGTCGATAGGTCTTACGACCACGTTGAGCGAATTTGAGTACCGGTAGAGTAGCGTCGACCACGTTGTGGAGTCTCGAGTACTTTGGCCGTGGTCGAGGCCTCCATGGCCATTTATGACCACGACGTGGCTTCTTCGACCACGTTGGAAGTGGTCGGCAGTAGGCGCTCGGTACTTTGACCTCGATGAGCGCTTGGGAGCTTCGACCACGTTGAAGGACGTGGATCCTCGACCACGTTGTGCACTCGGAGCCACGACCACATTGTGCACTCGGAGCCACGACCACGTTGGGGGCTCGGAGCTACGATCACGTTGGCACTCGAGGACTTCGACCACGTTAGCGCCGAATTAAACGTGGTCAGAACTGCTTGCGACCACGTTAGCGCAGATTGACCGTGGTCGTTCGGAGCCATTGAAACCGGTCGTACGACTTCAATTCTTGGTCGTTTTCGCTGAGAATCGGTCGTAACGACTTGGGATGAGGTCGTAGCTTGTGTCTGTATGGTCGTAACGAGCTTTGAGGTGGTCGTGACGACATGCTGTGTGGTCGAAGGAAGCAGGGAAGTCTTCCAGGGCTTAGACCACTTCTTGAGGTGTGCATTCGAGTGGTCGTATGAGGTGTACAACTAGATGTTTGCGGTGATTGTGCACTGAGATCTTGTTGAACGTGACTATTGATGGTCTGTGTGTTTTCGTGCGGTGCTATGTAATGGTTTGCTTGTCGTGTGGTGCGGGACTTGAGCTATTTCATGGTGAGGCGTGGGAGGACCGGACTAGGCACGGAGGTGTTGAGGTCCGACGGTCGGAGACGCCAAAGATGATCGAGGCTCACGAGGTGGTTGCAGTGGGAGACGAGGAACTAGAGTCAGTAGCTACCCATGATGGATCTGACAGCAACGACGAGGAGGATCAGGACTAGGCTCAGGGAGGAGCTAAGGTCCGATGGTCAGGAGGTCGGGTGTAGTCGTATGTGATGTGTTTGCTGTCTTTGGTGGTTGCAGGTACTCGAAGACAAGTCTTGGTGAGGTTTGGTGAGGTCGGGACTAGACATGGGAGATGTTGAGGTCCAGAACGACTGGAAACCGAAGAGGACTGTGGTCTTACGAGGTGATTGTAACCAGTGGACAGCAAGGCACAGTGGAGCAAGCTCGAGGCGGTGTGAGGGTATTTTGGAGAAATACCAAAGCGCAAAGGAAGTCCCCTCTGTTAAAGCACACGAGAAAAAAGTGGATTCTGTTGGCGCTAACGGGCAAAGTGCGGGTCTGTTAGGATAGCAGGCAAAATATTTGAGTTAGCGGGCAAAGTGAGTGATAAAACCCGGTGTTAGGTGGGGTTTACGGGTTATCCCCACTGTGGACTAATGGATGGATCCATTAGGGTTAGTCTCGGATGTGAGGCTATAAAAGGGAGAGGGGAGGCAAGAGTTAGGGTTGAGTTGTTCGGCTGAGCCTTGAGGCGGCCGCCTCCCTCCCTTGGGAGTTTATCGTGTGTGTAGCTCTAGGGTAGAGCTTGCCCTCCCGTGGGGAGTGGTCATTGAATCTTTCATGAATGCAATCATTCATCCCTCTGCCTCTATTTAAGTTATGTTATCTGTTTATTGTTTGGTTGATTTGATTGCGGTTTCTTCGTTCGTCCTCTTCTCTGTGTTCTTGGTCATTTCTTGTTCTTGGCCTGTTCTTGTTGATTGCTCTGAATCGCAGTGACATGTGGGACTCTGCTCCAAGCTAACTTGGTTAGCTTTTTACCCACGAGCGTTCTAATTAACAACTTCAGTCCTTGGACCTTGTCTTGTGTGCTTTTGATCAAATCACAAAAAGGTCTCAATCTGCTTGATATGTTTTTAATTGAAGATTGGAATAGCTTCTTGAGACCTTAAGCAATATGCACATCTGCTTTCTTTTGCGTTTGTTTTTGATTGCTTGATGGTCGTAGATCTCGTAGTCGTGTGCCCCCACGGTCTCATGAGGTGTCTGCGACCGCAGTCGGTTACAGGTGCGAGTTGGTCTTCAACCATGTTGATCATACGAACTCTTAGTTGAAAGGAAGTCTGACTTGAGAATACAAGTTTCAATTTGTTTATCTCAAGTTTCTCAACTGGTCTGAACGCTTTCTTAGTGGTCGAAATCGCTTTAGGCATCATTTGCTCCGTGGTCATCGCTCGACAAAAGTAGTACTTATTGTTTGCTCGTCATTTTCGATCGAGTATCGACCACGTTCTATTTGCATCCGAACGCGCCTGCCGATGGTCCAATCACGATGTTCGACTTACCGCCGTTGTCGATTGGTTCGACCACTACGTCGCACGACTTCCCCGTCGGCGCTTTGTCTCTCGCTTGATATCGAGCACGTTCGACTTTGCAGTCGCTTTTGGTTACGACCACGGCTTTTCTGTTATGACTTTCAGGTCGATTCGATCACTCTGTATTTCTTCTGCCAGTGTTTATTCCTGACTGTCTCTCTCGGTTTCCTATTGAGCATTTGATCCTTGTCTTCATAGCTCTCTAGTTGTTGAAGAAAAGATGCGTGAATTTTAGAGAGTATTTTAAGGCACCATTCACCCGCCCTCCGGTTGCCGGTTCGGTCGTACAATTTCTCTTAGCACAATACAATTTGTCCTCTCAGAGATTATCTGGGTATAGCGGAGATCACACTGTCGATACCACCTCTACCTCTATCCCATGGAGGTCCCATCAAGTATATCTTTTCCTCCATTCCGTGGATGTGCCTATCTCTGTAGGTCTTACTTAAAAGCACGTCGGAATAGTCACATACTCAAAAGCACGCCGGAATAGTCATGCATGGTGATATTCTCAAAGAAAGTTGTGAGAAGACCTAGCGTGTTGTGAAGGTTAGAACTCACCTATCCGGAGCTGGAAAGAGCTATCACTAGTAGATTTGAGGTGAAAGGCTTAAATCATGGAGCTAATCCAATTAGTTTAGGCTTACCTCAACGTGGACTAAGAGAGACCAACAAGCCTTCAAACACTACGGTAAAGAGTAACCATGTCAATTGTGGTTTATTTCCTTGTGCTAGATTTATATTCAAGCAATTTACTTTCTTAGAATTTGATTGCTTGTCCTAGGATTGCAAACCTTTGATATAGACTTAGAGTGTTGGTGCACTTAGGTGAGCCTAATTGATTTATGCATTTGTGTGTAAACCGAATTGATTTACGCTTGCGTTTATAAACTCGGTTTAGAGCAAAGGAATTTTAAGACCGCCTATTCACCCCTATCTCGTCAGCCTCCTTGATCTTACAAAAAAGCTAAATTCTTTGGCTAAGTTTTGATTAGAGTGATTACTTCTTGAGATGTGACATGTTTAAATATCTAGTTAAATCCTAATTTTAGGTCAAGTTTAAGTTTGAGTCATTCTAGTTACTTCTTGAATCACTTTTAGCTTTTCTAAAGATACATGTGAAATTTATGGTGAAATTGCTAATTATTTATGCATCTCAACAATTCATTCCCATGAGACGGCTTGCCATTGCGCTAGGTATGAACATGGGGGAGTTTTGTATGACAGAGACCATAAAACCTTAAGCTTTTTGGCTTGACATGATCGAAAAGTAAGGCTTGAGATGCTACAATTAATGAGATGTTATTCAAGTTGCTTCAAAAGGTTATTATAAATGAGTTGAAATTAATTTAGGCTGAAGCTCAGGAAGCTGTTGTAGATGGCTCCCAATCTAGGATGTACTTTATTGAGATAAACCTTAATCAAATGTCAATAATAAAGTGCTATGTATTCAATTAGGTAAAACTAAGTTAAGCTCTATGCTTCAATTTAGTACTTGTTGCTCACTTAGTTATTGATTCTAGCATATAGATTTAAATATGTATTTTTAGATTGCTATCTTCTTAAGTGAGATCTTTAACTTAAGTGGTTATTTTTGTGAAAGTCTGACATGTACATTGATTTGCTTAATCACATTATAAACTTCTTTTGACTTGTTTTGTTATATATGCATGATTATAATCAGCCAAGCTTTGTAAAAGCATGACTTTGTACATATCATTCAATTGGCTTAAATAATCTTTTAAGTTTTCATGGTGTGTTTTTTCTTATAAAAAGTTGGATAAATGATATTTGGCTGCGAGTTGTTTCTTTCTTTTGTCCTTTGATGTTTACATTGTCAAATGGGGAGAGATTTGTGGCTCAAAATGCTTTGGCTTTTCGGTATGCTTTGTGCTATTTGGGAGAGATTTGTGGCTTGTGGTTTAAAATATTTTTTGGGTTTCAGTTTTTTATTTAGATCTATTTAAAGTCATATTATTTTGAGATGTTATCAATATATATTTAGCAAGAGATTTTGTTAAACTATGTAGCTAATAATTAGTAATGCTGTTTGTTGATGTTATTCGGCGTGTGTTGACTAGGGGAACCGCTCTGGCTTTCGCATGTGCCATTGAGGTAAAGATATTGTTTTTGGCGTGATCTGGACAGCATGCATGCGTATGAGGTAATAAAGAAGACTTTTTAAGGTGCGGTGAGGCCTTGGTCCAGAGCTTGTCCAGTAGATGTTCGGCTGTGTTCGGTTCGACTATCCTAATATGATTAGTTTTTAAATAATATATTTTTTAAAATAGGATTAATAGGAAAAATATAGTAAAATTATACTGAATTTAGTTATACTGACTAAAATCATGTGACTATTTTACTTTATATACTATTTCTTATGAATAGATAGAATCAGACTAAAATCATGTGACTAAAATTATACTGAATTTAGTTATACTGGTTAAAATCATGTGACTATTTTACTTTATATACTATTTCTTATGAACAATCCTTGCGTTGGTACCATATTCTGTTTACTGCTCCGGATTCCTTGTACAGAAACAGAACTGGAGTCGTAGCTAATGGAAGTGTTGACCTTGTTACTTGTGCAGAGAACATGGTACTACTAACTGGAGTGCCAGACAGTGCCGCTACCGTCCACGGCAAACAACTTACTCAAATCCAAAGGAGTGCCTCCATTCGTCAGATTGAGGCACTGCATTAGTAGCTCTCACTGGAAATTGCACAATCGGAGGAAAATCTATGTATAAAGATTCCAGGGGATGTTTGTAAGTTGAAATAGCAGCAGGGACAGGACTAGTAGCATCTTCAATGATGGATTAAGAACTTATGTTCGTTCGCCGTGACGAGCGAAACATGATTTGATACAGTTCTTTTTTATTCAAGTATGTTTTTATACATGAGATATATCCCTGGTTCTTGTATAGTTGATATCCGTTGTATTTGATGAAATTTAAAAGATCATGGTATTGAATTTAAACTATGTTTCACACGCAAACAGAAGAAATAAATCATTTAACAGAAAAGCAACACTCCCATGAAGTAGGCGAATGAAGCATCACTGATTAACGATTACATAACTTAGCGACAACAGGTAAAAATCGGATGATTTGCAAGTTTTGCGACCACTTCAAAAAAACAGCAGTTTGGGCGTTTGGCAGTCACTGATTAAGGATTACCCTGGGCCTCTTGGATTCTTCTCTCTTCAACATTGCACTCTCTATCTCGCTTACTATCTTCTTGGTCGTAACTTCACCGTCTTTGTCCTTTAATTTCAAATGCACTTCTTTGAGTCTTTCAAGGTTTTCTGCGCCAAAAAGGCCCTCCAACATGTTGAACTCTAGCTCAAGCCTTTCGAGCTCTGGCATGGCCTTTTCTGAAAAACTAAGTAATGGCAAGAGAGGAACAGAGAAGCGAAGAAGCTTAAGTTTCTCAAATCCGCCAGCCGGAACTATGATCTCCCCATCGGAGCACAGCTTGTTTTTAGCAACAATGGTCAGTGTTTCTGAATCCTGCTTTGCATGACTCAATGAAAACGTGAGAGAAAACAATGCCTTTAGTTTGCGAAGATGGCTCAAGTTATCTTCCCGGAAAGCTGTTACTGAAAGGGTTAACTTCTTGAGAGCATCGAGCTCGCTGATCCATTTGGGGAGCTTAACCATCTTGCCAGACAACTCGAGGGCAACAAGGAATTTTGGAGGGGTAGACAGACCATCCAATGATTTGAGAAACTTAGATGACTCGTCATCTATTACGAGGGTCTGGAGAGAGTAGCCACCGAGGTACTCGATAGAGGAGCTTAAATCTTTGAAACTCGAATCATCCCCCATGATGTTCAGCTTGTAAATGGCAAGCTTCCTCAGCTCGGTCAAATGATGAAGGTCTGCTGATCCCCCAACGATCTCAATCCCCAACAGTATGCGCAGGGCCTTCATTTTCTTCTTCTTCTTCAATTCTTCGGGAAGCTTCAATGCCTTTCGTTTGTTTTTATCCCCACCAAGTATGTTAACCAGTCGTTCAAGCTGGCATACTGTTTTAGGCAATTCAACAACATTCGTCTCTCTTATGTCCAGAGTCTCTAGGTTCTCAAGCTTTCCAATAGTTTTCGGAAGCTGTTTAGTGTCTGTTCCTCGGAGGCTGAGATACTTGAGAAGAAGCATTTTGCATATCTCCTTCGTATGGTGCTGTTTGAAACCCGTGCAGCCTTCAAGATCCAGGACCTGTACAATTCCAAGCTTGAACGAATGGGGAGGCAGTTGGTTCAAGCTCCCAAACATGGTCAGTGACCGGACATGAGACAAGTTCATCTTCTCCATATCCTTTGCGTGTTTGGAATCACTGCCTTGGAGGGACAGCCGCCGGACTTTGCTGCTAGGTAGATGCATGAGCCAGTGACCACCAACCACTGTGATGAAATTCTCTTCGCTCGCCTTTGCTACAATGTGCTCAAGAACCATGTCGTGAACCACACAGTTCTTTACCTTTCCATTGCTGCTGTGCTCCACAGGCCGTATTATCTTCCTCCTTATGAGATGGTTGAAGTATGTCTCCGCAACATCCTCCACACTCAGCCCCTGCTTCTCACTGACAAAACCTTCGGCTATCCATCGCCTCATCAAACGCTTCCTGCTAATTTTGTGGCCCTTTGGAAATATGCTCAAATACAGCGAGCAAGTCTTGATTTCAGCAGGCATGTCATTGTAGCAATGACTAACTATCCTGCCCACTTCCTCCTGGGTAAGATCTTTCCTCCTGCCCACTTCCTCCTGGGTAAGATCTTTCCCTGACTCTGCAACTAGAGAACCGCAAAGTTCTAACCATTCCTTCTTCGGTTTGTGTGGGTTGCAGGCCACATGACCAGCTATGGTTACTATGGCCAATGGCAGGCCCCCGCACATATTCCAGACATTCTCAGGAACTTCAACTTTGCTACCTTTGGATTCGGACAAGGCTTGCATAAATAGCTCTTCAGGTTTATTGCCACCAAGGGCGCCAACTTTATGGATCATATCAACTTGTTCTCTCTTACATGTTGTAGCGACAGCTTGAAACCGTGTTGTAACTATTATTCTGCTGCGTTTGGTACTTGAAGGAAATGACTTTCTAACATGATCCCAAGTCGTTGCAGACCACACATCATCAATTAAGAACAAGTAACTGCCAAGAAAAGAAAATTAAAAGTAGGAACAGAAAGTGAGTTACCAGCAGTAACTTTTCTCCTTATCTGACAAAAGGTAAAAATGGTTCTGCTATGTGTAAGTTCCTGATTTTTTTTTGTTAAATATGTTGATTTTTCTGGCCATTGGATTAGCTTTGAGATATGTGTCTGATTTTGAATTTGATTCAATGGTTCACAAATGTGACTTCAGGAAAAAAAAATCTGTCACCTATAAATAGACAGTGCAAAAATAAAATGATTGTATAATTTTTTTCGCATTAAAATTTTCCCTGAACTTCTGCAGCCAGGCGATTTGTAGCCTATCTTGTGTTAACTTCTTATTTGGTTGATGACGCTATATTTTAAAATTTTCATTAGTTATCGATATAATAGAAAAAATGATGAGATTGAAATTGCCTCCTTCAATAGGGGCAGCTAATTACTGTAGAAAAGCCGAAAAGCAGCTTTTAGAAGCTGAAAAGAACAGGGCCTATATCGTGTAATAGGTCCTAATAAGTCCAGTCTAAAATAGATGACTGTTTTAGCAAATTGATTTTGATTTGCAACGACCTGCCTTTTGGTTTTACAACGCAACATTTTCTATCAAATCGCTCTATTAATTGCTTATTGGTGGTTGGTTAGGGAGATGTGCATACAATTAATAGGGGCAAACCATGTTACCAGCTGCTAAAAAGGCAAATAATTTGCACAGGAGGGACTACGAAAATTCTTATATCCGCTAACCAAACAAGCAACTGAAGAACTCAACCCCATCATTTCGAATTTCCACCGACCAATTCTCATGAATCAAACACGCCAAAAGTTTAGAGGAGGTGTTGGCCTCTGATGCGTTAGCTTTCTTTTGTAGTGGCACACATGTACTCTTATTAAAAACAATATTCGGAAAAGGAATAAGGATTTGATGTACAGCACCTGTTTTCTTCCAAGTGGTTCTTGAGGTCCTTCTTGAGCTGATCTAGCTTCGTGTTGCCTTGCCTTTCCTCTGAGGTGCCGGCGATGCCGCACTTGGCCATGACGGCTGACGTGCCTCCGCTGACGCGACCCAGTACGCCTTTGACGGCTGCTGCGAGACTCTTCTCCTCCGAGCCGCCTTGCTGGTCGTGCCTGCTGGACTGTTGCATGACTTGACTCTTGATGTTGGTCAGGATCGCCTCGAGGTCGGAGCTCTGAGACACCGTGACCATGGCACGACGGTCAAATTGGTTCCCGAACTTCCGGTACAAGGCGGTGGCGATGATGGTCTTCCCCACCCCTCCGAACCCGACAATGGACAGCACGCCTCGCTTAGTCTCCACGTTGGTCAACCACTTCTCAAGCTCTCCCATGTCCTTCTCCACTCCCACGGGGTCCTTGATGGTGACAAGCTGAAGGCTTGCGTCCTGGTTGTCGGCAGCGTCGAATCCAGTAGTGCTGGCACCTAAATTAGATGCCGTGGTTCCGTGGCTGTTGGGGTTGTCGACGCCGTACCTGTGGCGTCGCTCGCCGATCTGCTTTGCCCGCAGCGAGGTTACAGATCTTGGTAGAAATGTCGCGGCGAGGCCCCATGTGAGGATCTCGTAGACGCTGTTGACGAGAAAGTAGCAGCACATGTCGGTGCGCAGGCCGTGGAGGCGGTGGGCGGAGTCGTCGACGCAGTCCTCGATGTCGTAGGTGATGTCGCGGATCTGCTTCATCCAGTCCTTCATCCGGTGGTCGTGGCCTTGGCGGCGGGCATCCCCGACGGCGCTGAGGTCGCGGAGGAAGGACTGCATGCTGGCCAGCTCGTCGTTGATGTACTGGAGGTCGCCGTGGACGCCCCTGATGAGGGAGTACTCCTGGGCGAGAAGGGCCCCTAGCTTGCCCAGGAGAGACCTCATGGTGGCCTCCGAAGCGCCGACCACCAGCTCCATGGTTAGCTCGTCTCTCTCCCCTCCTACCGATGCAAATCGCAATCGATTCCCGGCTCTGGACAAATTTGGGCGGAATCAAAGCATAAGCTAGCTGCAGCAATCAAATGTGTACTGTGAACTGGATGGAGGACGCATCACTCACCTTAAGCTAGCTGAACAAGAAGCAGCAGCAGCTAGATCGACCGGCGGCGCCTTAGCTTCCCTTTCCGTCTCAATCTCCAGAGGGCAGCTGCGGCCGGATCCAGGAGGAACACGGAGCTCCTGCAAAGGTGAATACATTTACTCGTGGATAAATTATGCTTAAATGCGAATTCTTGACACATCTAGCAATGAAACCATCAAAAAATTCCAATTCTGACCCTCTTCGCACGTTAATTTCGTTTGTAGCCCCCGGTCGACTGCGCGACTCGTCAGGTGCCGACACGTGTCGATCGTGCGGTCGGGATCGCACGATCAAGATCAGTAGCTAGGTCGTGCGGTCCCGGACCGCACGACCCTCTGCTTCATTCTTTGTCGATCGCACGATCGAGATTCCCGCCGCACGACCGGTTCTCCCGACCGCACGGCCGGTCGATCGGCATCGCGACCGATAAGAGAGTCGTGCGGTCCGGGACCGCACGACCTAGCTTCTGATGCAATCGTGCGGTCTAGGACCGCACGATCGACGCGTGTCGGCGCCGGCGAGTCGCGCGGCGATCGGGGGCTACAAACGGAATTAACGTGCGAAGGGGGCCAAAATTGGAATTTTTTGGTGGCAACAGTGCTACATGTGTCAAAAATTCCTAAATGCCTCTGAATGTATTCTTATATATCATAATAAATTAAAACTATAGGATCAAATAATTCTTGCCACCTTTTGAAGATTCCAGACGATTGATAATATTCTCCACTACTCAAAAACCAATCGCCTGATTAAATGCTCAGCATACAATCACTCGATTAACCGATCTATTCCACCTCTTCATTCAATCTATTGATTTGTTTGATCAATTCACCTGATCGCTTTGCTTGTCGTCATATGATTCAAACCTCCAGCAATCACTAGCATACTTTACGCAAAATCAAGAACCATATGAATTAAAAACAACTTTATTGCTAGAGTTTTGTGGCTTTACAAAGTGCCTTCATAAATATTCCTAAAAACCTTCTTGACGAAAACATTTTCAGAACCGCACTAGAACTCTGTCCTCAAGTTGCCGCTTATTAGCAATTAGTTTCTCCTCCTTTTATAGGCTAACGTACCAACCATGTTCGTCTCAAACACAACATAAAACTCTATCTCTTCTTCAAAACAAAGGATCTAAAACCCTTCCTAACACGGATTTTATTCAAATCTCTATCTCTTCCAAGTGAGGGACTCTATCAGTAACTCTTTCTATCTTCTCAGTGATGGACTCCACACACAACTCCAAATTCAACACGCAACGAAGCCTCCAAAAGAGCACCTCATGTATCTTCATCACGACTCATCAACTCCCGCGTCGAAACCTCCTAAATCGCACCGCTCATAACTTCTCCGCCACCTTTGATCTCCATGTGCTCGAGCGTGAGCCCGGCCACCACGCATGACATTTCTCAACCGCCTAGACCTCAGACTTCCCTATCCTAGTCCTGGTTCTCCTTGTCATCAACAATGATCGTCTCCACGCTCACTTGCACATGCAAAGACCAAATAAATGTTTTTCTCGGCACAAGTTCTTCACAACTTGACCTTCATCAGTACACACACGAACCACACAACCTTCATCTACTCATAGACAAAAACCAAACTGTCACCAAATATCAATCAGGTCGTCCATGATCATAAATTCAATCGCTATCCAGTAATTAACCTTAGGCCACACATTACAACTGCTACCTCAACGAATACTCGAAAAACAACAAATACGTAGGAATTATCATTGTTATGCTCAAAACACTCGGGAATAACAAACACTGCTACCAACCACAGAACCATCGAGTACCTCCATCTTCCGAGTACCGAATCCTTTGCGTATTGTTCACCAATCACCACCAGCCAGTCTTACCAAGAGTTGAAGCACTCATACCAACCATGTAGTCTACGAGTACCGATGTGAAGCCAATGGCAACCAGTCACAAAACCTTCGACTATCGAAGACAACACAAAGTCTACGACTATGATGACAAGATTGTGAAGTCTAAGACCATCAAATACTATAGCAGACAAACTTAAAACTTTCGACCGATTCATTGTTGCTTACGGCCGGTTTTCTATAGCATACGACCTATTTACTATACAAGATCGAAGCCTTCGATTACATGATGTGGTCATAGCCAAACATGGTCAAAGCCAGCCGGTCATACCGCTCAATACAAAGCTGTTAGATCATTAAACCTGAGATCCAGTTTTACCAAACGCGCATTGACCAAAACTTTCTCAAAAACAAATTCTAATGAAACCAAATGTCAATTATTCATCATCAATAGCAAGCATGACCATCACATGGTATCACAGTCTCCCCCTTGATGAACACATTGACAACACCTAAAAAACTCTTGGATGAAAGAATTTGCAAAGGTCGAAGCCAAAAGAAAGCACAGACCTCAAAAAAATCCGAAGGGCCTAGAACATTGAGAAAACTCCCCCTCAACTCCAAAAAGCAATTGGTTTTCCTTCTCTCCAAGCATGATTGTTTTCCCTTCTTTCCAAACTCTCACAATACTCCCCCTCACTATCAGAGAACAAGGTTTTTTCATAACTTCTTCAAAATCTCCCCCTTTCTTCTAATTTCTCCCTTTTTGGTAATGGGATCATCAAAGACTCCAAAAGAAAGAGGATAATTCTAAAAAAGAGCACGAGAATAAACATCCAGAAGCTTTGTAGATTATCCAAGTCACTTTGCAAATTTAAGCAAGTCATCTTTCTAAGTAGAGATCCCTAGATCATATAAATTTATATATCATATATCACTGTTAAAACTAGTCCTTAACATGATTAAGCAATTTGGATTAATGACAGGCATCTCAACACTGACCAAACCAATTACCGAAAAGCACAATGAGATATCACAACAAAAGGCAAAGCCTAAAAATGAAGCAAACTTTAAATCTAGATGAGCTATCAGTTTCATAAAGTAACCTATTGCTCCATACTCAAATATTTTTAAGCATGTTGCATGCTTGTAGCATACTTATTTTCATAACGCAATCATAGTGCCATCTTTGGCGACGATGAGAGCGACAACGAACTCGACGGAAGCGCACGCGCAAAGTCAATGAGAGCAGTGACTGCGATCATGCGGGAACCGTGGGCACGACGGCTATTTAAGCACGGACGCCGAGGTATTCCAGGTGGCCACGGTGGAGAAGCCGTGGCAGATATGAATGTCAAGACGTGACTGAGGCAGACATGACAAAGACAATGCCTAACAAGGTGACCCCACCTGTCGGCAAGACGAAACAGAGGGATGGCTGAGATTGCGGAGCAGGCGAGAAGATCTGGCCGATGGTCGACATGCGTCAGCCATCCAGCGGAGAGGACGGCGGTTCAATGTGTGACGCGTGGGCGGTGAGGGGTGGGCTAGGCCCGTGGGCGGAGCGGGCCGGAGGGAATGGGCTTCGGCCCACTTGGTCTTTTAGGGATTTTTTTATTTTTTAGAAATTCAACTAAATTCTTTTGAGCTCTAGAAAATAGCAGAAAAACCCAGAAAAAACACAAAAAATTGCAAAAAAAAATCCTTGAGACTCAAGGGACCCAAATAAAATATTTTCATGAAATTTTAATGTTTAATTTAGTCATATTAAATACTTTTAATTCATAAAAATTCTATTTAAGCTTTAATTAATTCAAGAAAGATCCAAATGGTGAATTTTATTTTAAAAGATTCAAAAAGGCTTTGAAAATTTGGATGTTACAGCATCTCCTGTATCTTCATCATGACTCATCATCTCCCATGTAGAAAACCCTGGACCTCACCGCCCGTAGATTCTCCATGAATCACCACCTTTGATCTCCATATGCTCCAGCGTGAGCTCGACCACCTCGCGTGACATCCTCAACCGCCTAGGCCTTAGACTTTCCCATCCTAGTCCTGGTTTTCCTTGTCATTAACCATGATCATCTCCACGCTCACCTGCACATGCAAGACCAAAGAAACTTTTTTCTGGCATAAGTTCTTTACAACTTTGGCCATCATCAGTATACACACGAACCATACAACCCTCATCTACTTATAGATAAAAACCAAACCTTCACCAAATACCAACCCTCATCTACTCCTCCATGAGCCTAGTACCAATCCTCGTTATTGACCACATTTGACTTTAAGCAGCCATGTATATTCAAAGACAAAGAAATTATTTTTAGACACAAGTTTTTTACAATTTGACCCACATTAGCCAAAACATACATCATGCAACTTTAATGCAATGACTTAGGTCATCTCAATTTAATCCATGACTCAAATCTCAAAATCCTCAATTTCTGCCCAAAGCCGATCCTGACAAAGTGTGATCTTTGCAAAAACACTTTACTCCACGAAACTTGCAATGATTCATCACAATATTAATCTGGACCTTCTTACATGGTTCTTCAATATATTGTTGGAATAGTCCTACATTGGTTGTGAAAGAGCAATGGATCTAACTTAAAAGTGGGGGAGTTCTTCACCTCATAAGCTAGCTTTTTGGGATGAGAATGCCATTTCGGTCCAACAAATAGTATCAGAGCTCGGTTCTAACATCTCTAGCCCAATAGACATCAGTGTGTGACCCGATAGACTGTAATCCTGAGAAACCGTTGGTGTACGGTGAAGGGGACGACGAACGGCTGAGGGACACCAATGTGTGAAGGAAGAGATTGTTAAAATTGTCTCACATTGATTGTGGAAAGATAATAGAACTAACTTAAAAGTGGAAGAATTCTGCACCTCACAAGATAGATTTTGAAAATGAGAAGCCCCTTTCGGTCTAACACCGCCATCCTCTTACCAGCCGCCGCAGGAGCCACATATTTGTTTTTCTTCAATGTCGATGCTGACCCGCCGCTAGTGGAGCTCACACAGTGCCATTTTTCGTCCATGGTCTTTTGGTTTCTTCCTCACTAGGGTAAGAATTCTTTTGTTTATTTGGGAGTGTTCAATTGTTGTGTTGGTGATCGCTTTTGGTGGCAAGCAAGAGCAATGCGCTTGAGAGATTTCTTTTATTTTCCATTTTTGATGTGTGGTTTGGGTTTCAGCCTGTGAGCTGTTTGTAGAATGGGAATAGTTGGGAAGGGAGTGTAGGGATTAAGATGCTAAAGCATTGGCAAGTGATGATTTTGATGTATTGATTGGGTTCTACTGAAGGAATGCCCTGGAAATTGGAACACATCCTAGATTTTACATGGAAGCGCTAATAATTTCGTTTCATCCAGACTGTCATTCGGTTGATGTTTTCATCACCGTAAGATCCCTCAGGTTTTTTTGTTGGAATTTTCTCTCTTTTTGCAAATTTACACCTTTTGAAAATTTTCTCTCTTTTGCGTTGGTTTTAAGCTTTACGGGAAAGTTTATCCACATCATGTACCATTCAAGTCCTCGATAGCTCAACATTCACCTGTTTGTTGAAATTGCACTACAGTGATAATTAGTTTTCTCTGAATCATTTAATTAAAGAGAAGTATAAAAATAAAAATATCGTTATATCTGTAACGCCCCCGCCTCCAGGGGCGCGTACGGACACGGCAGTCCGTAACTATTCACGCCTGAACAGTTATGGAGTGTCGCGCAAGAGTATACCATTGCATGCTTACAGCAAAAGTCCAGCATATATTTCAAATATAGATTAACATCTAGTTTTCAACAGCGGGGCGTGCAAGCCCAAAGTATAATTACATTACAAAAGCTCCAAGATCCGCTTGAGCGCGGCGAAGACATAAAGCCACGGATCCTCGTCGAAGAAGTGACCCTCAGGGACTTCCTCAACAGGGAGACCTTCACCTTCGTCTTGATCTTCTAAAAGAGGGGTTCAACAAGCCGTGAGCTAACCAGCTCAGCAAATCACAAAAGGAAAACCTACCTTACTACTTGCACGGATCAACAAAGGGGGAGTATAACTGGTTTATTAACTTTGAGTGGATGCAGTTTTACTTGCAAACGTTTTGAAAACTTGTTGACCAAAAGCTACTTCTTAATCCATAGGGGTTTTCATGAAGAGTTAATTAACCAACTAATCAGGTTAAATCATTTACAAAACTACTTAAGCTTTGCTGTTGGAATCACCCATGTGGCACAGCTCCATTAACCGGGAGCATGGCGTATTCGAATACCATTTATTTGACTCTGCAGAGTTTGCTCAACTTTACCCACACGATCCCTTAACTCCCGCGACAGAGTTAAGAAAGCCAGGTCGTTTCACTGCTCAATTCTTTATATAGGCTCTACTCGGTAGAATTCACTCGGGTCTGGCACATAAAAACTCCCGTCCGCTTCGAGTGAACCCTACTGTTGTTAGGTATCCGTAGCACGGCATACCTAAACCAACTTCTCAACCTCCTGACTTCCCAACACCTGTAGAAATTCAATCGAGTTGAGCAGCTACTAGACCAGTGTTGACAAGTCAACTCCTGTGGTTGAGCGGTCACTATGATAATTGCTCAGCATAAGGGTTTCAGTCCTTATATTTTCACATGGCCCGCAACCTCGCCAGGTCCGCGACCACTAACCTAGGGTAAGCGGTGGGCGCTGACCGACTCGCGGTTCCCCACAACACCCTTACCCTAACTCCAAACCTAGGGTAAAAGATGGGCGAAGACCATCTCACGGCTCTTCCCCAACACTCTTACCTTACCTTGTGCACGCCGACACTCTCCGCTCTAGGGCACGGTGTCCCATACCACCCTACCCTAGAGTCGGGTTTTCCAAATTCTATTGGCCCGCAGCCATGACCTTATTAGTGTAAGACTTTGCATGATAATAATAACCTACAGTGATCTAGGTTAACAAATAATTATTTCTAGGGTTACAAAGTCATGGCTACAAATTTAACATGGCAATTGTCGGTGGTAGGTTTAACTACATAACATGTCATTCTAAATATTTTTATTTTACTTTAAACTAGCATTTCACAACTAGTATAATGCAAATAAACTAATAACTTAATTAACATCATGGGATACAATATGATCAAAGGTTTTGTGACTTGCCGTTAATTTGGACGATCTCGGCTAGCTCGAACGTAGAAGCTCTGGATCCTGAGACTACACCTGAACCTCCGGGATCTCCAAAACTAGCGTAAACACATAAAATAATTAATTCCAGCTTGAGACTAATCAAGCGAGAGAAAATAAACTATTTAAAAAGGAGTAAAATGCATAAATCCTCAATTGGGGAATTTTTTGAATTTTTTCTGGAAAGAGTTTTGGGAAATGGAGGTCAAAAATGGGTTCAGGACATTATTTGGAGCAAAGTGGTGAAATTTGTGATTTTTTTTGAGATTTTCTATGATTTTTAGGATTTATTTCGATTTTTGGATTTTGGAAATTAATAAATCCACGAAAAATCGGTGAACAATGTCGGGCGGCCGGGTGCTACTGATCTGACCCGATCT
This sequence comes from Bonia amplexicaulis, assembly GCA_036346245.1. Classification (NCBI taxonomy): domain Eukaryota; kingdom Viridiplantae; phylum Streptophyta; class Magnoliopsida; order Poales; family Poaceae; genus Bonia; species Bonia amplexicaulis. The sequence goes on along the minus strand of JAYGGG010000110.1, from coordinate 18,935 downwards.
TGCGGCCCACGCTGCCCACCCGCGCCCCTCGCTCCGTACCGATGGCCGACGCAGGGCGGGCGGGCGGCATGCAGTGAGGTGGGCGGGCGGCCGGATGGGTCGGGTTAAGTGGGATCGGACGGCGGCGGAAGGGGAGGCGGGTGAACCGATCTGGCGGATGAGCGGCGAGATCATGTGGTGATGGGCGATGGGCGAAGGAGGAGGAGCCACATCGCGGGAGAAGTCTTCTTCCTCCTCCCGCCGCTCTGATATTCCCGGCGAGGCTACGGCGGCGGCGGCGGCGGCGCCCGAGGGTTCGTCGGCGCCAAGCGAGGGCACCCTCGGGTAGGGCTCATCACGGGGAACCCATTTCGAGGCTTTGGGAGGCTAGAGGTCAAAGGAGAAGGTGGGGGCAGAATGGGAGGATTTGGTTTTCCAGCGGCGAAGGAGGACGCCGGTGGCGATCCGCCAAATCGGGCGTTTACAGTCGGGGAGCTCGAGGCTCACTTTGGTGGAGTTAGCTGCACCGGGAGCTTCAAGTAGGTCAGCCACGGGAGGGTGATTCGGCCGGCGACGAGCTGCAGTCTTGGAGCTCTTGAGGTTCCTCCCGCGGACAAGAATGCCACGGTGATCAGGGGGTAGAGAGGGTCCTCAGGCGAATGCAATCGAAGAATGAGGGAGGAATGGGGAAGAGCAGCTTACGGGCGTCGTCGGCGCATGGGAGGTGGCGGCGATGGAGGAGACAGGAGCTCAATCGGCTACTCGGGAGACTCTCGAGTGGCGGGAGGCTAATGAGAGCGGTAGGAGGCTCGGGAAGCAAAGGAGGAGTGGGGCGGCGGGAGGGTTTTATACCAGCGGAGGGAGGGCCTTGGGAGAAGGAGCAGGCGATGGCTGGGTCAACCGGAGTGGGCGGGGTGGTGGAGTGTCTCCTCCGCGCAAAAGGGTGGCGCCCGACCACGAAGGGAGTAAATCTGGCGCCTGGCCGCGGGAGCGTGTGGCGGCATGGGCGGCGAGCGTCTGGGGGAAGGAAGCGAGGAGAGGCGGCGGTGGGGGCCAAGGGAGGGAGGTGGCGGCGTGGCGGGGGTGGTCTTGGCCGGACCGGGCTACTGGGGCTTGGTGTCCGGAGCCGGGCGTGAGGTGGTGCGGCCGCGGGCCTTGTAAGCCTGCGTGCAGGGAGAAGGCGGGAGTGGGGAAGGTGCAGAGAGAGAGAAGCGCGGAGCGGCGCCAGGAGAGGGAGAAAGCGGAAAAGGGAGCGGCGCCAACGGAGAAAGAAGGAGGGAGGCGCCGGGGAAAAGAGAAAGCGGGAAAGGAGCGGAGGAAGACAGCGCCCGGCCGAAAAAGGAAAACGGCCGCGGGGAAAACTTTCCGAATTGGGAAAGTTTTCAAAAATTCACCAAAAATTCAGGAAAAATCAGAAAAAAAAATTTAGTTTGAAATTTTAGGGTGTTTCAATATCTTTATAGGTAATACAGAAAAAGAAAAAACTAAAAGCTAAAGAACTAAAAAAATTAAAATTAAAAATCAACGTACTCTAAGTGACTTTAGTGCAATTTCAGTCATAAATCAGCTTATTTCAGTGGACCAGCAACTCTTTTGGACCATGGTTTATAAGTTATAGTTTAAAAGTTTGAATTCTGATTGTTTACGAGAGGTAGTATACAGCGAGAAATAGAACTAGAGCAGCAGGGACAGGTACTGGTTGTAGCGTGACATTTAGGTGGTGATCATTTGGGTTTATTTTTGGCTGACAGAGGCTTATTTAACATAATTAAATTTAAAAAAAATTAAAAATATAAAAAATATGTTAGCCCATTACGTATAGTACAAACAAATACGGAAAAAAAGAACTGGCAAAAAAGCTTAAAAAACCAAAAGTTCAAAAAAAGATAAAATTTATGAATAGTGAAAAATAAACCAAAAGCTAGAAGCTGAAGCCAAAACGAGCGGGACCTTATTAAGTAGACTCTTCAACTGCCCAATGAATGAAACAGATCATGCCATTTATAAAAAAAAACTAGTTACTGAATAAAAAACGAAAAATAACTTTTGTAGAGCTTGGAGTCTGTCCTATTATTATATTATAGCTCTCAAGTTACGCTCTTAATTAGTCTGCTTTTGGGTTGACCTGCTAATTGTTAAAAGTAGATGCCCTGCAGATCTGTGCGTACAACCCCTACCGTCCACTAAGCTGGTGACGTGGCCCAATGAATGAAACAGATCAAGTCATCTATTAGCTAATTGCGTCGCCACAGAATTAACAAAAGCAGTCAAACTACATTACAATTGGTACACGAGGAGATTTATTTCTTGCTGAACAGCTGAACGGTCAGACCGGCCCTCTGCTGAACAGCTGTCTTTTCTGTGATTTTTTCGTAGATCTATTTCTTGCTGTTCTCTGTACTTGTTCTTAGTTCCAGAGTGTTTCCTTGATCTCCTTCATAGCTCTCTATAGCTATTTTGAGGAGTTTCATTTAGTGAAACCTAGAGGGGGATTTAGTTTTTAAGAATCGACATTCACCCCTCTGTCGCCATTTCGGTCCTTCACACGCTCACCTGCACATGCAAGACAAAAGAAACGTTTTTCCCGACATAAGTTCTTCACAACTTTGACCATCATCAGTACACACATGAACCACACGACTCTCATCTACTCATAGAAAAAAACCAAACTATCACCAAATACCAAACTTCATTTACTCTTTCATGAGCCTAGTCCCGATCATCGTTATTGACCATGGTTGACTCTAAGCGACCATACTCTAAGCAACCATGCACATTCAAAGATAAATTTTTTTTTCAGGCACATATTCTTCACAACTTGACCCATGTTAGCCAAAACATGCATCATGTAATCTTAATTCAATGACCCAGGTTTCCTCAACTTAATCCATAACTCAAATATCAAAATCCCCAATTTTTGCCCAAAGCCAATCCCGATAAAGTGCGATCTTTGCAAAAATACTTGATCACTCTACGAAACTTGCAATGATTCATCACAATATTAATTTAGACCTTCTTATATGGTCCTTCAATATATTATTAGAATAATTCTACATTAGTTGTGGAAGAGCAAGGGATCTAACTTAAAAATGGGGAGTTGTTTACCTCATAAGCAGCTTTTGGGGATGAGAAGGCCATTTCGGTCCAATAAATGGTATTATAAAAAAAAACTAGTTACTGAATAAATAACGAAAAATAACTTTAGTAGAGCTTGAGTCTGTCCTATTATTATATTATAGCTCTCAAGTTACACTCTTAATTAGTCTGCTTTTGGGTTGACCTGCTAATTTTTAAAAGTAGATGCCCTGCAGATCTGTGCGTACAACCACTACCGTCCACTAAGCTGGTAACGTGGCCCAATGAATGTAACAGATCATGTCATTTATTAGCTAATTGTATCGCCACAGAATTAACAAAAGCAGTCCAACTACATTACAATCGGTACACGAGGATCACAGATCTCCAAAATAGATCAAGCAACACCAAACTCGCATCGTCAATCAAAGGCAAAGTTTAAATTATCCATCAGATCTGGAACTACGTGCAAAGGACTCGCGCGGGTAGCAATTCTTTTATTTAACCATCAGACATCGATCCATGTGTTCCATCAGATCTCGAGATCAGAGCAAGAGATTAGCTAGCAATATATCGACGTGCGTGGTCTGCTGCTTGGCGAAGGACAGCAGTGCATACAAAGAAAAACTGAGAAGAACAGTAACAGAGAGCACGAGGGATCGAGTAAGAAGCCATGGAGCGAGAAGCCTTGTTGCTTACCTCGGCGGCAGTCGTCAGTGTGGCATGCGCAAAGCTGGGGTCCGCCATCGGAGATGACGCGGCGGTCATGGTGGGTGGTCGGAACTTGAGGGGCGACCTTGTGGACATGAAGACGACGCTGGAGGCCATCGGGGCGCCGCTGGAGAAGGGGTCAACCGACGAGGAGTGGGAGGAGGTGGAGCGGTGGCTGAAGCGGGTGAAGGAGGCCGCCTACGACATCTTTGACATGCTCGACGACCTACAAGCCGACAACACCACTACACCGCCTGCTGCTAACACGGTATGTATGCATGCATGTTGATCAAGCTACTTGATTCGTTACACGCGCAGGAAGTAAAAAGATTGAAATCAATTCCTTGCAGATTCGAACTGGGATGCTCACCCGCCTTGCGAACAATATGAGAGACAAGATTGCCAGCAGGACGAACACGATGAGAGACGATCTGAGGGTGATACTGCAGGAGTCTCCTAGTTTCAGCTCTGCTATTAGGTCATCCTACGCCAGCGAGGGGCTATTATATCGTAGACTAGAAACAGCACCACCACCACATGGTACTGTTGTTGAAGAAACAATTATAACAGGAAGGGATGGAGACAAAGAGAGGATAGTGCTTGCTGTGTTATCTGCAACCGACGACAACAGAGAAGGCAAGGGCCCCATCATTCTTCCCATCTTTGGGTTCCCAGGCATAGGCAAGACAACCTTGGCAAAACTGGTTTCCGATGACGCCAGATTCAAAGACTACTCCAGGGTGTGGGTCTCGGTGTCCGATAATCTTGGCTCGCTTAAGATGGGGAGATGTATAATTTCTCAACTATCAGGAGCAGAGAGCGAGGATTCGAATGATATGGACTTCATAATGGGGCGCCTCAACGAGCTACTTGGTGGAAAGAAGGTACTCGTTGTTCTAGACGGCCTACGGCAGGACGACGTCTCTGAGTTGGAGCTCTTGAGGCATATGTTAAGTCCCTTGAGCGACAGGGGCAGTAAGGTGGTGGTCATAGTAACCACACGCTACCCCGCCGTCGCGTGGAGAATCTGCACGCTTCCAGCAGACAGGCTAGATCCCTTGAGCGATGACATGTGCTGGACGATAATCAAGCAAAAAAGTGCCTTTGAAGCTAGAACCGACAAACAAGAGTTGGAGCAGATAGGACGGAAGATTGCACACAAATGTATGCGTTTCACCAATGGATTGCTCTCGATTTTATCCAGCCATCCGACAGATCCTCTGCCACACAGCTTGCTGAGGAGTATATTACGACGCTCTTGGGCATGTCATTCCTTCAACCTACAAATTCAGCTTCAGTAAGTTACTTGAAACATGTAACCTCTACTAGGTAGCTTTCCTCTTTTCTTCACTCCATCATCAAGCAACCCATATTAGAAATGCAAATTCTTTCAGCCATGCAGACAACACAACTTCTGCATCATATTTCGGTGAGCACAGTTGTGCATGCAAGGTTGCTTTGTACAGACAGGCTAGTAACTAACTAAATCTCACCTTTCATTGTTATTTACTCACAACTTAGATAAAAAGTAGCCGAATCGCCCGCCGAACTGTGCTAAAATACATAAATTTATGTTTCAAAATAGAGTTGTATTTGCTATGCACCTATAATGCTTATGATTGGAAATGTGGTTGTATCTCTTATACAATAGTAGCAGTTTCTATATAAATACACAGATGACTATAGCACAGTTGCTTGTAAATTGGACAAGTCAGTATAATGATCTAATAAGATTTTGTGGTGACAACGGAATGAGGGAGGTGAAGTTGTTGAAAAACTTAGCATACCACGTTACTATCGTGCGTGAGTGAAGTTACTGTCTAATACATGTAAAGTTACAAAAACATTTATAGTGTTACAACCGACAGTAACACTATATGTGCTGGGCAGTAACTTAACTCGCACACAACAGTAACTTTCTAGTACGAATTGTACACCTGCGCGTAGAATAGTAATCATATATGTTAGAAATAATCTTGACTTAGAGTTTAAGACGTAGTAGAGTCCGTCTTTGAGTATAACTCAAGTTGAAGTCGAGTCTAACTTAGTCCGAATAAGTATATGAGTAGGAGATTTTTATCCCTATATATTAGGGAGGCTTGTACCAAATTTTGTAAACAAGGGAGAAAAGCAAAGAAAGAGGGAGAGTAAATAAGAGAATAAAAAAATTCAGAAATTTCTTCCGTGTTCTCAAATTATTCACGATGTATGCGTTTTCTTTTAGGATCAAAGTTGTAACAATATACATCAGAACTGACTATCTAACGCATGTTATGTCTTTGTTGCAGACTAGTGGAAAGGATGATAAGGGTGCAATGTTGCTCACTATGCACGACATGGTGCGTAGCCTCGCAAGGCTACTCTTTCGTGACGAGTTGTTTGTTGTGGATCACCCATATTGCCGTGACGAGATATCTCACGAGATATCTCACGAGGACGAGATATCTTACGAGGACAACAATTGGCGCTATGCATTGATCACCGATATTGGCATCGCCAGGCGATTGAATTTATCCAGTATATTGAAGGCCCGACTGCGGGCGGTCCATTTTCTGGGCTGTAGCGAAATGGAGCGGCTCAGTGATGGTGCGTTTTCATCTGCTAAGCGCCTGCGTGTGTTGGATTTAAGGGACTGCCCCATGCAGAAGCTGCCAGATTCTATTTGTCAACTGAGGCAGTTGAGGTATCTTAATTTATCAGGCCGTTCTGGACTAGTAAATCTACCAGAACCATTTGGGGGTTTGAAAAATTTGGTATATCTATATTTATCAGGCTGCTCTGGACTAGTAAAACTACCAGAACCATTTGCGAAGCTCGAAAATTTGGTGCATCTGGATTTATCAGGCTGCTCAGGACTAGTAAAACTGCCAGAACCATTTGGTAAGCTCAAAAACTTGGAGCATCTGGATTTATCAGGCTGCTCTGGACTAGTAAAACTTCCAGAACCATTTGCGAAGCTCGAAAATTTGGTGCATCTGGATTTATCAGGCTGCTCAGGACTAGTAAAACTGCCAGAATCATTTGAGAAGCTCGAAAATTTGGTGCATCTGGATTTATCAGGCTGCTCAGGACTAGTAAAACTGCCAGAATCATTTGAGAAGCTCAAAAATTTGGTGTATCCAGATTTATCAGGCTGCTCTTGTTTTGAAGGGATCCTGGCAGCTCTGCATGGCAGCTCCAGCATTTAAATTTGTCACACCGCTGCTGTTATGTTGTCGAACACCGGTTCCATCTCAAAGGGCTGACAGATGTTTGGGGCAAGCTTACCAAACTCCAGTATTTGAACCTATCGATGTGCCTGAATCCTATCCTTTACTACCAACCAGAAGAGAAAAGTCTCGAATACATTCAAAGTATCAGTGGCCTTTCCAGTCTGGAGCATCTGGACTTATCTCACAACATATTTCTTTGTGATCTACCTGAAAGTCTAGGTAAACTCACTGAGCTACATACACTGGACCTCTCAGGCTGCATTAGACTAAAGAGACTGAACAAATGGGTGCGTGAAATGAACTCTCTGAAGTTTCTAGTCACGAGGAACTGCCGGGGTCTGGAAAATTACCAGTTTGTGGTTCGCGCTGATGACGGAGGATATAGCAGCAACCTTGTTCAGCTTGAGGACGTAAACCCCAAAGGGTTGGAGATAAGTTGCCTTGAAAAAGTGAAGTATATAGAGGAAGCACAGAGAATAAGATTGGTAGACAAACGAAAGCTCGAAAGGTTGACACTTGCTTGGACTGTGGGCAGTTGTGGATCTGTGGAGGACAATGCTTTGTTTGGAGAATTGGTGCCACCACATAATCTGCGGTGCCTCAAGCTACATGGTTATAATGGCACATGCCTTCTAGCCTGGACATTGAGCTTATCTTCCCCTCTCCCTAATCTTGTAGAGGTTACCATGGAGGACATTCCGAGGTGCAGCCGCCTACCACCGCTCGGTCTGCTACCAAAGCTGCAAAAAGTGGTTCTCAGAAGGATGGCTGGCATCACAAGAATCGACGCTAGTGACTTGATTGGCAGCAACAGAGCAGCAGCATTCCTTCGACTTTTGGAATTTACCCTAGATGATATGGAAAGCTTGGAAGAGTGGAACACCACATACTGCAGAGGTGGTGAGGAGTTCATGTTCCCCGCCATTGATGAATTGGTGATAAAGAGCTGCCCCAAGTTGAGCTTTAGGCCTGACCCCCCTAGAGCCCAGAAGATGTCGCTGATATCAGCTTGCGACCAAGTGATGTCTTCTTTGGGGAAGAGAGGAGGAGGTGTGGAGAGCTCTTCTGCTTGCAGTACCTCTGCAACAGTAACTAAACAGTCCCTCGAATCGTTGTGTTTCTCTCATTGCGACAGCATGACCTCGCTACCAGAATACTTGGGCGGTCTCAACTCTCTCCAGGAATTGCAGATCGTGTGCTGCAAACAGCTTCAGTCTCTGCCGGATAGCATGCAACACCTCACCTCCCTTCAATCGGTGCATTTCAGTGACTGCGAGAGCATCACAGCACTTCCGGAATGGTTCGGAGGCCTCTCCTCTCTCCAGAAACTTGCCATTCAGAAATGCCATGCCATTAAATCGTTGCCTCAGAGCATAACTAAACTGACCAATCTGAAGGATCTGCATATAGTTGACTGTCCAGAATTGAAGAAGTGGTGTTAATTGGCTCGCACACATCCGGCCAAAATATGAGTATGTGCCCTGCTAGGCGTAGCTACTTGCCCTATCTACTTTTTCCCCATCTACCATCAGCACCGTACCATATTGCTTGTATATTTTACTTTTAGTGATTACCATTTCTCGGTATTTTGCTATTCTGTTTTGCATTCCTTTGAGTCTTGCAAGGTTTTCTGCGCCAAAAAGGCCCTACAACATGTTGAACTCTAGCTCAAGCCTCTCGAGCTCTGGCATTGCATTTTCTGAAAAACTAAGTAATGGCAAGAGAGGAACAGAGAAGCGAAGAAGCTTAAGTTTCTCAAATCCGCCAGCCGGAACTATCCATCGGAGGGCAACAAGGAATGGTCAGTGTTTCTGAATCCTGCTTTGCATGACTCAATGAAAACGTGAGAGAAAACAATGCCTTTAGTTTGCGAAGATGGCTCAAGTTATCTTCCCGGAAAGCTGTTACTGAAAGGGTTAACTTCTTGAGAGCATCGAGCTCTCTGATCCATTTGGGGAGCTTAACCATCTTGCCAGACAACTCGAGGGCAACAAGGAATTTTGGAGGGGTAGACAGACCATCCAATGATTTGAGAAACTTAGATGACTCGTCATCTATTACGAGGGTCTGGAGAGAGTAGCCACCGAGGTACTCGATAGAGGAGCTTAAATCTTTGAAACTCGAATCATCCCCCATGGTGTTCAGTTTGTAAATAGCAAGCTTCCTCAGCTCGGTCAAATGATGAAGGTCTGCTGATCCCCCAACGATCTCAATCCCCAGCAGTATCATGGGGCCTTCATTTTCTTCTTCTTCTTCAATTCTTCGGGAAGCTTCAATGCCTTTCGTTTGTTTTTATCCCCACCACGTATGTTAACCAGTCGTTCAAGCTGGCATACTGTTTTAGGCAATTCAACAACATTCGTCTCTCTTATGTCCAGAGTCTCCAGGTTCTCAAGCTTTCCAATAGTTTTCGGAAGCCGTTTAGTGTCTGTTCCTCGGAGGCTGAGATACTTGAGAAGAAGCATATTGCATATCTCCTTCGTATGGTGCTGTTTGAAACCCGTGCAGCCTTCAAGATCCAGGACCTGTACAATTCCAAGCTTGAACGAATGGGGAGGCAGTTGGTTCAAGCTCCCAAACATGGTCAGTGACCGGACATGAGACAAGTTCATCTTCTCCATATCCTTTGCGTGTTTGGAATCACTGCCTTGGAGGACAGCCGCGGACTTTGCTGCTAGGTAGATGCATGAGCCAGTGGCCACCAACCACTGTGATGAAATTCTCTTCGCTCGCCTTTGCTACAATGTGCTCAAGAACCATGTCGTGAACCACACAGTTCTTTACCTTTCCATTGCTGCTTTGCTCCACAGGCCGTATTATCTTCCTCCTTATGAGATGGTTGAAGTATGTCTCCATAACATCCTCCACACTCAGCCCCTGCTTCTCACTGACAAAACCTTCGGCTATCCATCGCCTCATCAAACGCTTCCTGCTAATTTTGTGGCCCTTTGGAAATATGCTCAAATACAGCGAGCAAGTCTTGATTTCAGCAGGCATGTCATTGTAGCAATGACTAACTATCCTGCCCAGTTCCTCCTGGGTAAGATCTTTCCCCGACTCTGCAACTAGAAAACCACGAAGCAAGGCTTTGGATTCTTAGGAACCGTAACATCTTTGGTACCTTTGGATTCGGACAAGGCTTGCATAAATAGCTCTTCAGGTTTATTGCCACCAAGGACGCCAACATTATGGATAATATCACCATGTTCTCTCTTACATGTTGTAGCGACAGCTTGAAACCGTGTTGTAACTATTATTCTGCTGCGTTTGTCACTTGGAAGAAAATAGTCAAAGGACTTTCTAATATGATCCCAAGTCGTTGCAGACCACACATCATCAATTAAGAACAAGGAACTGCCAAAAAAAGAAAAGAAAAAGTAGGAACTGAAAGTGAGTGACCGGCAGTAACTGTAACTTCTTTTCTTCTTATCTGACAAAAGGTAAAAATGGTTCTGCTATGTGTAAGTTCCTGATTTTCTTTTGTTAAATATGTCGATTTTTCTGGCCACTGGATTAGCTTTGAGATATGTCTGTCTGATTTTGAATTTGATTCCATGGTTCACAAATATGACTTCAGGAAAAAAATCAGTCGAGTATAAATAGACAGTGCAAAAATAAAATGATTGTATAATTTTTTCACATTAAAATTTTGCCTGAACTTCTGCAGCCAGGCGATTTGTAGCGTATCTTGTGTTAACTTCTTATTCGGTTGATGACGCTATATTTTAAAATTTTCGCTAGTTATTTATATCTCTACTATTATATAAAAATGAGTTGATGGTTGTTGGTGCGTTCTCCTCTTCCCTCTCTACAGTCATCCAATTTGATCTGGACCATTCGTCTCGAAATGAGTAAATTGAAGTTGCCTCCATCATTTCGAAACAAGCAATTGAAGAACTCAACACATCATTTCGAATTTTCACCGACCAATTCTCATGAATCAAACATGCCGAAAGTTTAGAGGAGCTAGGTTTCAGCAAGGAGGTGTTAGAGGCTTCTGAGGCGTTAGCTTTCTTTTTTAGTGGCAGCACATGAATCAACCATTCGGAAAAGGAATAAGGATTTGATGTACAGCACCTGTTTTCTTCCAAGTGGTTCTTGAGGTCCTTCTTGAGCTGATCTAGCTTCGTGTTGCCTTGCCTTTCCTCTGAGGTGCCGGCGATGCCGCACTTGGCCATGACGGCTGACGTGCTTCTGCTGACGCGACCCAGTACGCCTTTGACGGCTGCTGCGAGACTCTTCTCCTCCGAGCCGCCTTGCTGGTCGTGCCTGCTGGACTGTTGCATGACTTGACTCTTGATGTTGGTCAGGATCGCCTCGAGGTCGGAGCTCTGAGACACCGTGACCATGGCACGACGGTCAAATTGGTTCCCGAACTTCCGGTACAAGGCAGTGGCGATGATGGTCTTCCCCACCCCTCCGAACCCGACAATGGACAGCACGCCTCGCTTAGTCTCCTCGTTGGTCAACCACTTCTCAAGCTCTCCCATGTCCTTCTCCACTCCCACGGGGTCCTTGATGGTGACAAGCTGAAGGCTTGCGTCCTGGTTGTCGGCAGCGTCGAATCCAGTAGTGCTGGCACCTAAATTAGATGCCGTGGTTCCGTGGCTGTTGGGGTTGTCGACGCCGTACCTGTGGCGTCGCTCGCCGATCTGCTTTGCCCGCAGCTTGAGGTTACAGATCTTGGTAGAAATGTCGCGGCGAGGCCCCCATGTGAGGATCTCGTAGACGCTGTTGACGAGAAAGTAGCAGCACATGTCGGTGCGCAGGCCGTGGAGGCGGTGGGCGGAGTCGTCGACGCAGTCCTCGATGTCGTAGGTGATGTCGCGGATCTGCTTCATCCAGTCCTTCATCCGGTGGTCGTGGCCTTGGCGGCGGGCATCCCCGACGGCGCTGGGTCGCGGAGGAAGGACTGCATGCTGGCCAGCTCGTCGTTGATGTACTGGAGGTCGCCGTGGACGCCCCTGATGAGGGAGTACTCCTGGGCGAGAAGGGCCCCTAGCTTGCCCAGGAGAGACCTCATGGTGGCCTCCGAAGCGCCGACCACCAGCTCCATGGTTAGCTCGTCTCGTCTCCCCTCCTACCGATGCAAATCGCAATCGATTCCCGGCTCTGGACAAATTTGGGCGGAATCAAAGCATAAGCTAGCTGCAGCAATCAGATGTGTACTGTGAACTGGATGGAGGACGCATCACTCACCTGAAGCTAGCTGAACAAGAAGCAGCAGCAGCAGCAGCTAGATCGACCGGCGGCGCCTCGCCTTCGGCCTTTCCCGTCTCAATCTCCAAAGGGAGGCGGCGGGCGGATCCAGGAGGAACACGGAGCTCCTGCAACCATGTCCATGCCCTGCCGGCCTGCCCGGTGGATCGAGGGGACCAACGTATCTTGAGACTAGAGGATCGGAGGAGCACGAGGAGCTGCGGCCTGGGAGTGATTGGTGAGGTGAAAGTAGTGGTGCAACGCTGGCCACCCAAGCAGATGCGGCTGCCGTAACACCCGCAATGCTCTTTGGTGGGTTTGGCGGCTGCCCGCGACGCACCCACCAACTCTTAGTACCGGCCGGTTCCCGTCGCCTCCTCTCCTTTGGCGGCTGCCCGCGACGCACCCACCAACTCTTAGTACCGGCCGGTTCCCGTCGCCTCCTCTCCCTCATACGCGTCTCTGACTAGGGGTGAAAACGGATCGGGTTAATCCCGACCGATCCGGCACCGAATCCGATTGGTGCAAGAATCCGATTGGTGCAGAATCCGGAGAAAAAATATGGGTTAAGATATGGTAGCAACAATATCCGTCCGAATCCGATATCCGTCCAGAATCCGATCGTCTTCAAGTTTGATTTCGGGTTAGTGCTACTATTTGACGTTTCATTTTCTTTTGCAATGGTAAAATAAAATCTTCCACATCGACTATTAAGTAGTAACATCAAGTTCTTGACAATCGTCCTCCTACTCCATTTGTTGTCTTGCATGCATTCCTTACAAACAAGTAGGGTGCAAGCGGCTCGGGTTAATCCCGACCGATCCGTGACCGAATCCGATTGGTACCGAATCCGATTAGTACCGAATCCGGAGAAAAAATATGGGTTAGGATATGGTAACAACAATATCCGACCGAATCCGACCCGTTTTCACCTTTATCTCGGACCGAAGCGCACCTCCGGTTGTGGTGCTCGTCGACGCGTCGCGCACGTGGTAGCCGACGTGGCCGCCGCGTGGCGCCACATCAGCTGGGAGCGCCACCTCGGCATCTATCTTGATCCGTGGATCCGATCCACGGTAGACCTAGGACTGTTCATTCGGTTTTTTCGGTTTATACGGTTCGGTAAATACGGTTTATTCGGTAAATACGGTTTTAGTAATTCGGGAAATACGGGACTTAATAAAATACGGTACGGTATCGGTAAATACCATTTTATTTCGGTACGGTATCGGTAAATACCAATTTTACCAAAGTTTACGCGAATTAGTAAACGATAATGCATTATGCAGCAGCAGCAAAAAGCTAGAAATGCAGAAAGGAGACTGGCAATGGCATGCAGACATGCAGTCACCACTCGAGCACTCACCGGAGCAGCGAGTGGCAAACTGACCTACCATTCTACCAACTTACCAAGTACCAACCAAACGCCCACTGCCCACTTGCCCAGTGCCAGACTGCAGTAGCACACGCGGACAGTGGACACGCCGGCCGGCTGCACACCAGAACTCCAGTCTCTAGATGACCAAAACTCCAAAAGTGACCAGAAGGTCCAGAACAGACAGGAAAGGCATAATGGATCAACAATTCAACATTTCAACAGGCTACAGTCCTAGTCCTACACACAAAGTCACATAACCAGTACACTACACACCACACACAGTCACAAATCACAAATGATTGAAACAAAATAGTTTTCTGCTGCAGAACGGCACAGCAGCAGAAAACACTCCAGCATGGCAGCATCCCACGGGGAGAAGGCACCAGGCAGCACAGTCACTAGTATTTTGTGTCCACCAGCATGCAGCACAGCAGCAATGACCAGAATTCCAACAAGGCAACAATAACAAAATAGGCATTAGGCAGTCTAATTTTGAAATAATAACAAAAGCCCCAACATGGCAACATACCTTCAGTTTAAACTTTAAAACATCAAACTCGATCCGAGGTAGACACTAGTCGTTGGAGTTGGATCTAGGCACGACATTTCAATGCCTTCATGAAATGAAAAATAAGCTAATTAGTTGAAGCAGTTGTCAATTGCCAATTTGCTATCACTTATTAGTAGAAATATATTGCATATATTATTGTACCTTCTTCAAATTTAGACAAATCCGCTAAATCAGCTTCCACATTGATGCGCTTTGAAGAACGCAACCAATCTTGTGCACATATCAAGCATTGGAGTGTGAATGGAGTCAAGGAGCTTCTAAAATCATCAAGAACACGACCACTAGTACTAAAAGGCGATTCGAAGCAGCAGTTGATATAGGGATTGCTAATATATCACGGGCCATCCGTGAGAGGATTGGAAAACGAGGTGAGTTGTACTTCCACCAAGAGAGAATATTAAAGCCATGATCATCATCTTCTATATCTTCACAAAGGTACTTATCTAATTGATTTGCCACCACCTCCACTAGAAACTTTCATCACTGAAAATATGCAACAGACTAGGCATACTGGGCAATACTGGCAAGATCCTACTTCAAAATAGACTAGCAATCTACCAATTAATATTTGCCAAATGAAACAGAGAAATAGGAGGACTTACCATGAAGATCCTATTGACTCAGTCGGCGTCCGGCCTAGGAGGTGGGTCTCACCGTCTCGGACCGGGTGGAGTCGGGAGAGCACCGACGAGCCCAAGCGGGAGCGCCACCGATGGAGAGAAGACACGAGGCGGAGGCGTCTTGGGACTTTGGGAGAGGGAGCCCCGACGAGGCGACGAGCAGCCGAGGCCGAGCACCGAAGGAGGTGGACGCGCGGAGTACCGGAGCCCGAGCGGCCAGATCCGCTGCGCTCTGCCGCCTCTGCGACTGCCAGATCCACTGCCGGTGCTCCCCCCAGTCCCAGGCTCGGCCGACGGCGAATCGGAGGAGACTTGAGTCGAGAGGAAGCTCTGCGGTCTGCGGGCGCGGCGGATCTAGCGAGGAGAGGCGAGGGGCGTCGGTTTGTTGGCCGTCTGCGCTGCCGCTGAGTGCCTGAGTGAGTGAGTGCGCTGCGGCTAGGGTTGGATTAGCGGCCGTCCGCTACTTTGCGCGTTTGTCTGTGCTGTGCTGTCTTGGTGCGTGCGTCGGGCCGGGCTACAGTGCGTGCTGCGTGGTCTTGGTGGTAGAGACGTGCCGAGACCGAGACCGAGAGGCTGAAAATCGAGTGGGCTTTCGGTTTTATCGGTGGTCGGTTTTCCTTCGGTTGCTACCGGAAAAGCAAACAGATAAATGCCACTTTTCTGATATCAACAGAAACCGAAACCGGTCAAACCGAGTTGGCCGGTTCGGTTGATTTTTCGATCGGTTTTTGGTTCGGTGAGGAAGCTGCAGTCCTAGGTAGACCGGATCCACATTTCGAAAATTCGAATTTTGAATTCCTGCTGATGTCATAAATATTTTTTTTTAGTATAAAAATAAATCATTAAAACAACATTTTTCTTTTTCTCCTATTTAATCTTCCGGAAGCCAGAACTTTCTCATTTTAACTCCAAATTGAGTAATTCAAGCTTCTAAATTTTTCTAAAATCATAAACTACCCAAATATACACTCTTTTTGAATTTTATTTGAATTTATGTGTATTTATTTATTCATTTGTTCTGTCTTTTCGCGCGTAGAATCCGTTATTGCCGAAGACTTTCCCGACCCACGGTAGGAAGGACCAGACAGCGTGCAAGAAGCCAAGTCTTCTTTGAACATTTTCTACCTATGATTGAGAAATGCTTTTTATTATTTTAAATTTAATTGCATTGCTATTTACATAAAACAATAACTTCTGTCTTAAGGAATTAGTTAATCCATCTTTGTTATGCCCTCGTTGAATTTGAATGCTATGTACCTTTGTAACCTTAGGTTTTTCTTTGTCTCAGTAATGAGAATATTATTATCCTTTGCTAATTTTAGAACGGTACTAATTTCTTAGACAAGCGAGTCGGTCAGTATAACCCTTCGGGTGAAAAATTGATATGAATGATTTCATCTTTTTATCTAAATAATTTAGTGGCAATAGGTATTGCTGTTGTTCTTAAACTAAAATAAAATGGTGAAAATTGTTTTAGACTTGAGCGGATGGTAAGATTGGATTGATGCGGATTTAGCACGAGAACTTGTATTATGAATGTTCCACCATAGTCAATTAAGGACCGACGCTTGTGATTGTCCAAACTGAGCACTACCGTACAACAACAAGTCTATATGGGTACGATGTAATATCCCGAACGTCGTTACGGCATAAGATTTTAAATCAATCGCGAAATCGTCGGTTTTTCGGTAAATCGCGGGAAGGGAAAAATATAAATTGTAGAACATTGTAAATTAAAATAATCAATTTAAATATTTTGGGCTGTCCGGAGGGTGGGCCAATTGTTTTGGGCGGTCGGCCAAATGAGGGCCGTACCCCTTCCAAACCCTAGCACCCCTCTTTATAAACCCCCTCCCTTGGCCCCTCCCCTCTTTTCCACCCCAAACCAGCCTCCACCACCCCTTGGGCGCCCCCCCTTCTCCCCCCTTGCTGCTGCCATGGTTCCAAGGAAGAAAAGAAAGGGAAGAGAGGAAGGAGAAGGAGAAGGAGAAGGAGAAGGAGGAGAAGGAGAAGAAGGAGAAGAAGAAGAGGAGGAAAAATTGGGAAAATTTCTTCATCTAGGTAATCCATCCCCATCCCAATCCTCTGTTTATTGGTTTTATTAGGGTTCTTGGCACGATATTCATGGATAGATATTAGATCAATCACCCGATTAGAATTTTGCCGCGGATTGGTTTTAGATCTATTCGCAGCGCCGGTTGTCTCTCAGTTTTGGGCTAGAAATAGATTTTCCTGAGGGTCTCCCAAAAGGAAAAGTGTAGAGGACGTCCAGATATAGCTATTGTATTTTTTCAATTTTTTCACCAAGGGATCTGGGAGATGCGGGTCGCCAAACTCGCTGATTTGCAGGCGGCCAGATCTGCGCAGCCGACGGTAAACCGTAGTTTAAAATTAGAAAACGATTTTTGCTGCGGGTATTCCCAAAGGAAAGTTGTATATTACTTCCATATCTACCTCCTTTATTTTTCAAAATTTTATACCACGGGATCTAGGAGAAACAGTGACGGAATTAACGCTGTCCGCAGGCAGTCGGGTTGTTACAGACCGACTGTAATTCGGTGTTTAAAATAGTAGATGATTTTTCTGGCCTTGCCCGTAGTTGGGAAAAATGTAGATAATTTAGAGATCTAGCTCCTGTAAAATTTTGGTAATCTTTAGACCTCTGTGCTGTCGGGGCTGCGCATTTGAATGCGGCTGCCCAAATCTGCAGAGCAGAGCATGTCCTCTGTTTTGGGCATTTAATTACTCCTAGCTATGATTAAAATAAAATAGGTGTTCTCCATGAAAATGTAGATATTTAAGTCATGAAACCAGAGAGGTATTATTTGCTATTTTTCGATGCATATAATTAAAGATACAAAATTAAGAAGCAGCTCTGCTGCAGAGGCTAGAATGCAGATTTTGAGCGGAGAGGAGTTTTCGGGTTCGGGTCTCTAGCGTTGATTTATGTTTTTATGTCGTGTTTGTATGCTGTGATGGAGTGCTGAGAGGTGTCTTATGGACAGGTGGTCTTGTCCTGGCGCCCTTGACTTTTGTTGTTCGTCGCTTCATCGGATTGAGGCAAGTAAGCGTGGCGGGGTTGCTACCGTTTAACTTTGTTGTTCATATTACATTCAGTTTACATTATTATCATAATTTGATACAATTGCCATGATTGCATGATATTTTAATTGTGAAATTCTTGCTTAATGTTAATATGTTGATCATGAAATTAGTATGTGGTGGATGTGATTATGTTGAGAGCATGATAATGCTCCTTGCGGATGAACTAATGCGATTAATGAATTTTCATATCATTCAATCATTCATGTCATATCATGTCCTTTGTATGTGGATGTCGCCGCTTATAGCACGACCGTGCAGATCTGATGTCGTATATTGCCGTGTCTGACGCACCTCTTCGCCCATGGAAGCATTCGTATATTACGAAATACGATGCATCGCACTTCCCGCCTCGGCAAGAGTAATGTGGAGCATAGCATGAGCATTCATATGCATTCATATGCATTGCATTGTGGAATGATCATTTGCATACATATGCAATATAACGTGGTGAAGTTATTTTGTGGAATGTACAACTTTATAGTTGTAATGTGGAATTGGCTCTTGTGAGCTATTGATGAAATGAAGGTTGTGGTTGTGGTCCTGGAATGTGGTTCATCCCTTGTGTGATTGTGATGGTGGCTTGAAACTCTTTTCTCTTGTTTTAATTGTTTTAGTAATTGTGGATACGAGAAGTAATATAGTATTGAAGTAAGTCATGCATATGTTTTATTGCCTTTGGTAGTGGTAGTGGTTGAGGATTTAAAGTAGTCAATCATGAATTAATTGTTAATATTTTACCGTCATTGATAGTGAATTGAGGTCGTGAATATATCGTTGTTAATTATAGAAGATTAAAATGTTGTTGATTAATCTATTGTGGCTTGTGGAGGAATAAATGTTTCTTTTGCATTTAATACTGGTATAAACTGATTGCATTCATATGCTAATTAAATTTGAAATTTAAGAGGTATGATTTATGAAAGTTTATGGTGGTTTAATATTTATGAACATAAATTGTAATTGTGGATGTATGAAATTATAATGATGATGTTTAAATTGCTTGTAGTTTGAATAACTTGTTAAACAGTTTGCTTCTTGAGATTTTTATCTCACTCTTGCTTCCCTCCTCTGGTGGACTTTGAGCA
>JAYGGG010000804.1:0-186684 GCA_036346245.1 Bonia amplexicaulis | reverse complement strand
ATAAGTCGCAACACAAGAGTAAAGACAAGTAATGCAACCACATGAAATAAGGGCAAGCATGACAAGTAAGCAATGGATATAAGACAACAATGAAAACTGATATCGGAAATACTGTCATAAATGGAAAATAGATATTATGATAACTGTGTATAAAGATATCCATTACGTGACAAGTTATAGCCAGTTAAAGCAAATTATAGCAAGGGTGCCAGCGACCTCATCCCACATACATGGTTATACGAGAGTAGCCAGGCACAAACTTGTCCTCGACTGTATAACCGCAGACGGGGTGTAATATTCTGTGTAACGAGAATGTACGGCCCCGTCACGTTACTGAGTTGGGTGGAAATGACCCCTATATGTGGGTAGCTCTCGTGATAACCCTTAGTTCGTTATTTAGCGAATTATCCATGATATAATTAGAGAGTTGTGATTGAATTAAGGTAAAGTTATGAGTGTACGATTTAATACAATGAGATCGGATAGACAGGATTGGCGATACTAGGTGAGCGCGATGTGGAATAATGACAAGATGATAGTGATATAGTAATAAACCTAAAGAGATATTATAATGTAGCTCACACAAGATTATCAACCAATCAAGTTTCATTATGTGATAAGTGATTATTAGTCAAATTAACATTTATTAAGATATAACGGTCATGACTCACACAAGGAACTCTACCAATAATGCATCACCATATCGGAAATATTAAACATATAAGCTTTGGTATTTAAGAGACTGCTAATGATTTATCATAAGTCTACAACATGATCACCCACTACCCCTACTAACGGTTTAAGCATGAACCCTAAACATTACTTAAAAGCATGAATCGTAGAACATTATTAACAGAGTATTCTAACAAACCTAAAGGTATGTGAAATAAGATAACCTAGAACATTATGGTAGAAATACAATATTAACAATATAAACTCAGCAAGCATTAACAATATGATGATAACTAGGCAAACATGATAATAACTAGGCAAGCATTAGAGATATGATAATAACCAGGGAATCTTCGTGATATGATATTAGTAAGGTCATTTGGTGACATGATATTACCTAGGTAACTTTAGTGATATGACAATTAGCCAAGTAACTTTGTTGATAAGATAATAGCCAGCTAATCTAGTGATACGATCAGGGTCAGGTAATCTAGTGATACGATAACAATTAGGTAATCCATTGACATGATAATAACCAGGTAATTCAGTGATATGATAGTTGTACTCAATGGCAATGGTAATGAGTAAACATGAAAGAGGTGAAATGTGGAATTAAAGCAATTGGAGATAAGTTCATGCACGATTACAAGGAGTGAAAAGGATTTCAACAAGCCAAAAGGATGAAGGCGGCCAAAAGGTATGGCGACATGGTTTCAGCCTGTAAAGATAAAGCCATTTAACATGAGAACTACTGTTGTAGGGGTGACCCTCACCTAGATCCATTCGGTATGCTGGGCCTAAAGGCCCAATAAGACATATAAAAAGATCAAGCTTATATCCCTGGCATAGTATGACACTATAGGGGTAGTATGGTAATCAGGCCTTATAGTCATATATGTATGTGTATATGTGTATATATACACAAATATACATATACATCTACATCTACATAATTTACTGCTAGTATCCAATAATTTAGCCCCTATTGGTTACGCACTTCGATGTTGACTTGCGAGATGCAAGTCTTCGAGGGAAGTCAAGGTTTTAAAAGTTCAGCTGGACGTTTATGAAGTTGCTTTGCTGGTTACTAGATATTAATTCGTGGCGTCATTCGTTGCATTTCCATGCCAACGTGCATTCATGGATGCACATCATTTTTTTTATAGTATCGAAATATAAGGTGCTACAGTGTTTTACACAGAGAGATATAAAGGACGAAAGACTTTGACTCGGAGAACTTGTGGACATGCATGATTGATTGGGATGTACGAAAGCAACGACTGTACTAGATCGATGGTATACGTGCACCACAAGTTCACCGAGTAGTCTGGGGTAAAAATGGTTTTTGATTTTTACTATAAAATTTAACTTTTAATGGTGAACTATTTTTTTAAGACAGAGTCTATAAATTAATTATAGTACACATTAAAAGCTCAATATCTGTATCAAACAAAATTGCAAGCGAGTATCTCTCTCCGTAATTTCTATCGCAAACAGGTAAAATTTAAAAACGTTAGTTAAAAACTAAGTCACAGCTATATCAAACAAGCTGCATGTACCATAGAAACCATAGCAACAGTGCAACACACTGTAGTGCTACTGCTATCAAACGCTGCCCTGAGCAACACGCACGCCTGGAGTCAACCTACAACCACACGTCCAGGAAACGTCGATCTAAGGGGACAAAAACATCTACGTACGCCTCAGCAACTAAGCTTGTCCTGATCGATGCCGGTAGAAGACGAAGAGATTACAGGACACATCAAACAGTGACCAGAAATGCAGACAAGAACCACGTACGGTGCCTGTTCATGCACACCACGCTAACAAAACACATGTTGCTGCATGCATGTCGATCGGCAGTACTTTTCCACCTTCATCATGAGACTAAATAAACCAGAACAGACAACAGAGCAAACAAAACATCATCTCCCAAACAAATTACACAGATTCAAGAAACTAAGGGTAATCAATCACGTACTGGACAGCACAGCACGAAGATACATAATAGTAAGGGCATCAACTGGACCTAATACTTAACTATATTGGATAATCGGTGGATAATGTAAAAAAGCTCACGAAAATGCATAATAGTAAGGGCATCAACTGGACCTGATAGTTAACTACGTTGGATAAAGCTTGAGATTATTGGCACGAGTGTTGGATCATGCATGCTTCATTTCAGCTGCTAGCTTCTGCATTTTTCACGTGCTTGAGATCATCCACGACTTGTGCCATGGTAGGCCTCTCATCCACATATGCGTTGAGACAATGAACCGCAATCGCGCCAACCTTCTCGAGACGATTTATGTCCGCGGCAGATGTAAATGTCTCATCAAGCATCTCTCTCGCCCTGCTCATCCCTGTCTCGTAAGACCTTCTAAAGTCTAATGGAAGGCTATTGTTCGCATTGTACGTCGCCTCCTTCCCTGTTATGAGCTCCAAGAGCACAACTCCGAAGCTGTAAACATCGCTCTTCTCCGTGAGAAGGCCCGTCTGCATGTACACAGGATCCATGTAACCTCTGTCCCCTGCCACGAACCCGGCATACTTCTTATCCGTGGATGATAGGAGCTTGGACAGCCCGAAGTCTGAGACCTTTGGTTGGAAGTTGTCATCGAGGAGAATATTGCCGGATTTGACGTCCCCATGGAGGATCTTGCGGCCATCCCGCTCGGAATGCAAGTATGCGAGAGCTTCTGCAGAGCCAATGGCGATATCCAGGCGGGCCGGCAGCGGTAGGGTACTACGCCTCGCGGCTCCACAAGCATGAAGCGCATCGAAGAGGCTTCCGTTGGGGACGAACTCGACGACCAGCATGGGGACTTCCGTCTCCAGGCAACACCCCAGGAGACGAACCAGATTCGGGTGGCTGATCTGAGACTGGATTATGATCTCGTCCACGAAATATTCTTTGCCGCGTGCCTCCTCGTCGACCTTGACGGAGCGTTTAAGTGTTTTAACTGCAACTCGTTGGTTGTCGTCGTCGGTTCCCGAGAAGACCTCGCCGAAGTTGCCATTTCCAATGATGGTGCTGTAGTTGTTCGTAATCTTGTCCAGCTGCGCTTTTGGGATGAGGTTGATGTTCAAGCTCTTCAGGATTCGGCCACCATTTCTGTCGAAAAATTCTCTCCGCTGTCGTGCTCGTGTCTTACGCTCCCTGAGAACGGACCATAGTAGGACTACCAAAGGAACGATGGCGCAGAGTGTTGCTGCAAACACAGATAGCATAGATCGATATTAATTCGTGGTCTCATTCGTTGCATTTCCATGCCAACGTGCATGCATGGATGCACATAATCTTGATTGTGTTAATTCAACTAACAAAGGCCAGTAAGGTCGGCAGAATCATGATCGTGTATCGGATGGAGGTTCCTCAGCAGGATCACAAAACGTAGGATATAATATCCTATCTGGTTTCACCAAAGAAAAGGATTGGTAATGGTCGGATTTCTTGTAAATTTATTTCAAACCTAAATTCAGGTTTCCTACTATTTAATAGAAAATAGAAATACTTCAATCTACCATGTATTTCAACACTACTTTATTTTTTAACATCATACTTTTAAAACTTTTATTTATAATAATGCAGTGCAAAGGAAAGATCATTTGTTATTTACGCAATTATAATTGGCATGAAGAGATAAAAAAATTAAATATGACAATTAAAAGGACATATACAATTATTTATTCATTTGTAATAAATCGCTAGAATCGGATAACATTGAATAGAAGTTTTGATCACGATTCTACAAAATTTAAATAGAATCTTAATAACATTTAAGATTCTACCAAATTAAAACTCTACCTAGGATAAGAATAGTCCAGTCAATATAGGGTTGTAGAATTAGTTGACCAAATTTTTAATTAGTTGACCACCATTTTTTCAAAAAAGATCTCTAAGCTTCCTTTTCTTGTGCTCCATGTGAAAGAAGATTAGTAGGACGGCCAAAATTGAGATGGCAATGATTGTTGCTGAAAATATATATTGTGTTGTTATTGTTTTGTGTCAGTTAAGATTTCACAAACCATAAAAGGACAAATTATTATATGAAGAGGGTCTTACCGATCACTGCTATAGCTAATTTGGGCAGTACGAGTTGACAATCCTTGTCACTTTTACTATTTTTTATTCTTCCAAATTTGCATGTACACTTGTAATCACCTTCTACATCGTGGCATGTCCCACCATGGCAAGGATATTTTGTTTCATAAATGGATGGATTATTTTCTCGAAGCTCACACTCATTAATATCTGTAAAATAAAATGGAGAAAAAATACAGTGGATGTTAAATAAAAGAGATATTGATAACTGAAATTACTGTGTGTTTCAATTTCTTGTGTGTTGCATGCCTTTGTTGAGTCAGGGCATCTAATTGCATGTAGCTTTTAACTAGAGGCTACCACCTCAAATCGGTAAGAAACTAATGAATTATAGTATGATCTGAAACCCTTTCTTTTTGTGCAAAATGTTGCTCGAACGGTAACATCCAGTTTGCCAACCCACAAAAGAAAGTCAATCGATGATTAATGACTAATTAAGGGGTAGCATAAACACTAAGTTTTATATGCAAACTTGATTTTAGGAGATATGGAAAAGATAAACTTTCAACTATTATTATCTTTGTCGTCCATGTTTTTCTTGTTTAAATGCTCTTTTTCAATGAAGCTTCGATGTGGAATTTAGCACAATGATAGACGCATCCTTGCAGCCAGCTATACATCGCCCGTTGGAGGTGCTCGTAGCGACATCAGATATCTTCACTTTTGCAAAAAAAACAAAAAACAAACAAACAAAGAAAAAAAGAACACCCACAGACAGACATGCAAGACTACCTATTAGTTTCACTATTTTCTTTTCCATCAATTTCGGTTGATGTACATCTATTTGTGTAGCCTCGTAGAGTTTTGAAGATGGTATTAAAGACAATGAGTAGGCATGGTAGCTAATAACTGTTGGGAGTGTCTAGGCATCATTTGGATGTTTTCTTTCTAACTATCATTCAAATTTATGACTCTTGGATTAGAGATCAAAGGGCTGCTTGTTTTTGAAGGAGAGAGATTTTTTTCAAGGAGGAGGGGGGAGAATTCATAGCTATTCGATCTCTAATCCAATAATCCTAAATTTAGATGATAATTAGAAAGAAAATATTCAGATGATATTTAACAAAACCCATAATGGTTTTCCCCCAAGTTTCGTGTTGTAATTTTTTGAAGACTAACTCAGTCTTGTTTTCAATTCAAATTTGTCAAAAAAAGAGAAAGGAGTTTATCTGGAACTGGTAAATACTTGGTATTTAACACAAAATAAGCCGAGGGGTTCGTTCTTTTCTGAAAGAGAGAAACAAACAGACTTACTTTTGCATCCACCGGTGATGTAGGGATTGCCGGTATCCTTGGAGCAATTGTGTATATCCGGCCATTGGTGGCATTGAAACAATCGTTGTGCAAACTCACACATGCGTCTCCGCCGCCGCCCGGATGGCACGTCCCGTTGTTCCTGATGGCCCAGTCGAGCACGAGAGGCAAACTCCGCTCACCAATCCTTTCGGCAAACGTCATGTTGCTGACAACGTCCTTTCGGTTGAAATCATGCCTACAGTATAAGTACATGCGGTTAGTAGTGGTACTAATTAAGCAAACATTATAGCTCTTAATTGATTCGATAGCCTGCACGCGTGTATGCACGTGCATCAAATCGTTGTTTCTCAGTTTTAATCTTCGTGAGAAACCTGTCCTTATATAGGTACGTACCAGCCTTTCTCGGCCATGAAGGCGTAGCTGCAGGGGCTGTAATTCCACGCATAGTTGTACGTCATCCCCCAGTAGACTTCGATGTAGCTGAGATCACTGGCGATGGACGTCTCGCAGCAGCCGAGCCCGATGCACTTGCCGTCGTCAACCTTGATCTCGTTCGCCGTGCGAGGTAAAGCAGCCGGTGTAGTAGGTCCCGTTTTCCCGGCCCGAAAGCATGGCGACGGTGCTACAGCCGAGGGCAGTGAACTTGTTCTGCGTCGGCGAGACCCGTAACGGCGAGGAGCTGATGAAGTTGAAGATCCAGGTATTGTTTGTTGATTGGTTGATGGAGGTGAAGCATTTGTACGATACGGGCATGTAGATGCGCATCTCGGCAGTCTCTATTGTTATGCTGATGATCTCCAAATTGCCGGTGTATGGTCTTGGAGGTTGAAAGGTGTCGTCGCATGTAATTGGGTAGAAGCCTGGCCAGGAACAGTCGTCGCCGATGCCAAACGGATAAGGGATGGGTACGTCGCCGCACTTGTCTTGGCGGTTCGCCGTGGGGCGACGCCATGTTCTTTGGAGGCGATGCACATGGCGGCATCGTCACCGAAAGAGGAGAGGAGAACCAGCTGTTCACTTGTGGCATGGTGCTAACTCGATCTTCTCATCGACACTAGCCAGATAGCTAGCTAGAGGAGGGGGAAGAACCAGCTATTCACTATATATTTTTGCAGGATTACTTAATTTGATCCTTGTGACCTAGCTAGCTTGCAGGCTGGCTGGCTGGCTTGCTACATCATTGTATTTATCACACTACTAGTATTTATAGGCGCAAGCACGCGGGCGCGTACGTGTATGCTGTCGTGATTCCTTGCTAGCATCTTAAACCTTTTCTTTTCGTAAGTATTAAAAAATATCGTGTAAAAAAAGAACGGAAGTAGCAATATATCTGGCGCTCACTTTTCCACTCGTAACTTTCCTTGTACAGTAAAACAATTCTTTAGCTTCCCTGTGCACGACACTGTGGGCCCTACTTTCATGACCTCATCCCGGAAAAGATTCTAATTAAGTGCACTAGTCAAAATTCAACTATTGCTATTTCCGTAGAAAACTTGTACCAATTTTAATTGGACTTAGATAGGACTTCCAAAGCTATCGACGTGTTTAGCTTGTACATATCAAACTTTAACATGATTGGGACTACATTTTAATTCTATAATAATTTAATTATGATTTAAGTTTTATCAATTCAGAATTTCAATTATATATATGTATATATTCCAATTGAATTTAAAATCCAATTTAATTTTATTCCTAATTTAAACTTATATAAAATTGCGAATTTCATTAATTTTTGAGTTTGAATTAAAATTTATATGCACTCCAAATTTCAATTCATATATAATTGTTTTCGTATCTTAAAAGTAGCTTCATACCGATTATTTTATTTTTAAGAAAATCCAATGGACTAAGTATCTTGAGTGAGATAAGGATCGAAATATGATTGGAACTCAGCGTAGAACTTGCAAGTCATCTGGTACGAAGTAAGTTTATAAGAAGCATACAATCTTTTTTCCTCTGATCGATTACTAAGGTCGACATTAGCGATTAGATCAGTTCCGGCAATTACAACACTATTTGGAGACATGCAGGGCTCTATACACGTTAGATGGATTTATTTGTAGACTTTTGGGATTTGGTTGTGTGATCTCTAGATGCTAAGTCTTAGATTTAAATATTTTAAGCAGATTAACTCTCCGTTTCACAGTAAGAAAGACTTATTTCAAACTTTTTTGGGATGTGCTATTGTACATTGCCCCCACAAAATTTGCCATGTAGATATATATTGTAATCCCTTTCAATCATCGTCGTTTGGAAACGATTGATTACGTTGTAGATGGACTTCTCAATTAGGAGCATGACTGGTCGATTACGTAACTGAACAATAATTAATAGCCTTGGAGATATGCTTCTAGTAAAAATTAATAATAACTAGCAGATTTGCTATTACGTGACTAAATATTATGATACAATTATCTTTGATATATAACTCTATCGCCTATAATTGAAATACAAATGTATTTACTACATAACTCTAATATACATATATAATTAATTTACATCGTTATTGTCAAAAATAAAATAATCTTCAAATTATTACGTCATCATATTCTTTTAAATATACCCCTTATCAATGAAGGGAAATCACTACAGAATGATCATAAGACCTGCTACCACCTACAACCACATGACCGTAAACACTTCTACAACCATTTTATTGTAAATCATTCTACGATCACCACTTAGTCGTGAATATTCCTGCGACCAGCATACCTTCAACCGATTTGTCATACCAGTCTTGACTCGCTGCGACACTTCGGTCGGAACGGCGACTTGGCTGTGCTTCGAATTGGCACAGTTGCCTCGCACGGACTGAGGAAGAGAAAGAAAAACGCGTTGCTATTTTCTACCCCTGCTGACGGCAAAAAGATAGCCGGTACTGCTGCTGATTCGCCTCGCCTGCTTCCGATCTGGTTGCGCGCCATTGGCTTTTGTTGTGTGTCCCGCCCGAGACGAGGGTCTGTTCTTTTTGGATAAACCTTATGTTTTTTGTTATAACTTATAATTTTTAAACGGTTCGTACGAGAGATTACAAAGTAACAGAAATTCATATTCGATTTTTACCGATATAAATGAAATTGCTACAGTATATACTACAATTGATCTCATCTTAAAAAGACACTCTGTTTAAAAACTAATTACTACAGAAAAACCAAAAGCTGAAGCTAAAAGCTAAAAAAGAACAAGGCCCAAGACAACTCGTGTCGTGTCGGCCAATTTTTCTTTCAGCTCGGATTTTTTCTAGGCTCTGATAATAATTATTAGCTTTACCATAGAAAAAAAATCATATATTGTAAATAAACAGAAAGAGTATAGAAAAATTTACTCTGACGGTAACTGTGTAGTTGAGTTTTTTGAATTTTGTTATTCTTTTACTTGCTTCTTTCTTATAAAATTGGTTACAAGTCTTCTTATTAGTATGCTAATATTTTTTTACTAACATATGTAATCGGATTTCAAGCCAGTCATGATTTCAACTTAAATAATACATAAAGATGGATTCTACTACAAACTCAATTTAAACTCTAAATCAGAATTATTTCCATTGCTGACCTGACCGTGCGCGACGTCATCTTCTCCCGGATCGCTGTAGCCTACGGCGTCAACGGTAACCACGATGGTGCCTGCTTCGAAATGGGAGAGAGCTATGTGGTGGCTGCTCGGATGGGACTGTCCGATCCAAAAAAAACAGAAAACAAAAAGTTCCACGTTACATATTGTTAAGGGTATTAGATATAAGACCTTAAAAGCTCAAGGCGGCGGTAAGAAAAGCGGCAGCATCATAACGACTACTACGATCTGCACGCGGCTCAAAGAAAAGAGTTGCGGCTGCTGTCATGCAAAAGAAAAAATTCCTACACTTCTATGACTGACAATAAATTTGTGGACTCGCACGGTTTAAACGAACTAAAAATTAGAGACTACGGATTTGGATGGACGCAACGGAAGATTCAAAGAAAAAATAACACGAAGACTGACTCAAAAGAACAGCAGGAAAAGAGAGAGAAAAATGCATTTGCACATTGGAATGGCTTTGAGCAGCGTCCGATTTTTCAAGCTGTCCGGACGTATCAGTGGGATAAATTTCCCTACTCGAAACTCCACCTCTGACTCCAAGACAAAAATCTCCCGAGCGGCACATCAAAAGCCAGGCTCTTCTCTCACTCCCCACCCCGTCTCTTACTCGCACCTCCCATCTCCACTCCACGGTGACCGCGCCCCCTCTCTTCACTCCCGCCCACCCGTGTCTCCCCTCTGAGAGAAGAGAAAGGCGAGCCCAATGAGGCGGCGATCGGGAGAAAGGCGGCGGTGCGGACGCGGAGACGCAGCCACGGCGGTCGGGAGGAGGCGTCGAAGAGCGAAGGAGGCGGGTGCGGGCGGACCGGGAGAAGGCGCTGGGCCAGATCCAAACGGCGACGGAGGCGGCCGGAAGTCGATGAAGAGAGCCAGATGCGGCGACGGCTTCGGACAAGAGGCGAGCGGCGGCGGCGAAAGAGCCCGGCAACCAGAGCCAGATCCGGCGAAGACAAGGCAGTGGGCGTCGAATCCGGCGGCGGGGCCTGCTTGCCGGATCCGGTGGCCAGATCCGACGGCAGAGAGGCCGGATCCGTGCGGTGCCAGGCCGGCAGCGGCTGGATCCGAGAAGAGGCAAGCAGCGACGGCGATCCAAGAAATGGATGGCTGCGGCGGCTCACCGGGTTCCAGACGGCGAAATCTGACGACGGTCCTGCGACAGCCCGACGACGATCCGGTGGATGGCGGGCGGATCTAGGCGACGGCAACCAGATCCGGGAGGAAGCCCAGCATTGGGCGTGTACGGGCGCAGACGCTGGCAGCGACGCTGGCGGCGACGGCCGGGCAGGCTTGACTACAGCCGCATGCGAGAACCGGTGGCCGGAAGAGGTGGCGGCGGCCAAAGACGAGGAGGCGATGACGTCGTCTAGCAGCCCAACAAGGTGGCCGCCCCTGGGAGAGTAGAACGATCCTCCCAGGGGCAGCAGATGCGGAAATAGATGAGGTTAAGGTTTCAACCTAAGTTCTGATACCATGTTAACATATATGACCGATGGATCGCCACGTCGTACACTATCCCATTAAACCATATATACTAGCTGGTGTTGTGTACATAGAATCAATGTTGCACGTTGCAACACCGGAATTTTATCGGAATACTAACCGGTGCTGTGTACATAGAATCAATGTTGCACGTTGCAACACTCGAATTTTATCGGAACTAGCAAGGTGGCCCGCGAAATTGCATGGGCATCATTCTTAAAATACGTTTAAATAATTTGGCAATACATATGTAATTTACTTTTTAAAAATAGATTGTTGCATAACTTTATTTATGATATTTTAATATTATATATTATAAGAAGAGAAAATACTCACTTTGGTCTCCAATATTTGTCACATGTATTATGCAAGGAGACAGGGAGAGCGGGCCGGCGGGGAGAGAAAAAGGAAAACAGGCTAGGTCGATGGCTGGGATTCGGCCCGAAGGTGAGTGAGGGAAAGAAAAGATTTAAAATTTTATGTAGGATTTGGATTTTCATTTGAATTTGGATTTGAACTCTTGAGAAGTTTTTGCATGAGATTTTTGGAAATTTTCATTAGCACACAAACTACTTTTAGAAATTTTCAAACTTGATTTTTGGGCAAAGGAAATTTATTTAATGTTTAAAATTCAAGCAAGGCTTTTGGGAAAATTGTAAACATGCACCAAAAATTTTGAAACTCATGAAAATTATGCAAGTTTTATTTGAAAGCCAATTTGAGGCTGTTAGAAAACCTACCACTTAAAAGGAATCTCGTCCCCGAGATGAAGAGCGGAAGAAGGTTCTAGCTCTCTTCTTGGTGGAGAAGAAGAGAGTTTAAGCGCACAGTGAGTCCGGCACTAGGCCAACTGACGGACGCTTAAGCTGACAGACTCACAGGTCTTTATCTCCCACTCCTTTTTTTTACATCCCTAGTGACTAAATAGACATCAACTTAGCTAAATTATCCCTATGAATAGTGGTGCCAACGGTAAAACAAACATTCTTTTTCAAGTGGTGCCAACGGTAAAACTTAGGTGATTTCATTACTAACCGTTCCAATTAATTTTACTTCGTATTCTTAGATTATGCAATTGACGTTGTCTAGAGTCCCGGGAACCTTTCTTTTTTGTGATCTCACGCGAATATGTATACCTTCCTTTGTTATTTAATTGTCAGCATAAAAACTAGGAGTAGCATGCAAGGCTGCTCGGCAGCGAGAGGAAGCAGTTTTGCAGTAAAATTAATAGTAGGAGGCCAAGGGAATATAACATATCAAACATAATGGAAGAGAAATAGCGGAAGAAATTGGCACTGTTGAAGATGAGGCCTAAAGTAGTTATGCAGAATCAAAGTCGCGAGAAGAAAAGCATATACGGATTCAGACAGAACAGAAGAAAAGAAGAAGCAACATATATCAAAGTAGCAAAGTGATGACTGATGAGGCACCACTGCCAAGGTTGAAGAGGTTGTCGTCAATCAGATGATGCACTATCTAGTTGTAGTAGCCAAGGTACACGGGCAATCACAAGAAAATTATACATAAACTTAGTGGGATAAATACCTCATAACAGAGATATCTGACCTTATTACTGCATGATAAGCATATTATTACAGATCTATCTGACCTTATTACTGCATGATAAGCATATTGGAAGATTTTCTGACATGTAATTTTAGGTGGCAAAGTTTAATAAAAAAAATCATCATATTATAATAATTCATTTTGCGGCAAGGTTATATATTGAGCAAAGTTTCCAAATAAAATAATACCCATATATATTTGTAATCTACTAGCGAGGAGCCTAGAACATACAGCTGGATTATTCCACAAATTCAACCATTGTGATACATGTAGGTTTGCTTTCATTGTATTCTTGCACTGTACTGTCTTCTTTGTTGAACTGCAGGACATAATCAATGGAGAAGAAGACACACTGTGAAGGAAGAAAAATTCCCCATCACTAGCTAATTTGATTCCGTGGAGAAGACATCATCCCCTCCTTAAAGGGGAGCAATTGATGAGCAGCAGCAGCGGTCTTTGGTGAGGACGATGCAAGTTGAGACGCATGTCATTTGCTGCAAATGAGGTGGACTCTTGTCAGGGGTCCGATTCGACCTCTGTATGTGAAGCTGAGACAGAAGGAACGAAACGAAGAATGAATAATCAAGAAACGAAGCATGTGAAGAAGCAAAAGCATTAATTAGTGAGGTGGACGAGTGTGCCTACCGGGAGATTCCTCACCACTGGAGGCGTCCATGTAATCGTCGTCATCGCTTTCTAAAATTTAAAAAACGAAATTGAGGAAGAAAGAAGAGAGATGTAATAATAATAACTAAGAAACACGCCAAACATGTATGAAAGCATTATTAAGTAGATGGAAGAGTGCCTGTACCTGTCTCGAAATAAATTAAAATGGTGGGATGGTTGGGATGGACGTGGACTGCATGCCGCAGCGCCGCCTCTGCTTCCTCCACCTCCGTAGCGTTGGCTCCATCACAATGAATTGCGACAACGATGTGGCGGAGGGAGTGCAGGTTCCCCAGGCCCGAGTCAAGTACGCCGTTGCTATCGTCTTTGGCTATCCGAGTCAAGTACGTGTCTTAGTCTGCTTCATAATTTCCTTTTTGTTCGCTGCCAAAGATTGACTTGCATGTCTATCGCTAGTTGCTTCTTTTACATTTGTTTGCACCTGAAAGATTTACAAGTCTATCGCTAGTTGCTTCTTTTACATTTGTTTGCACCTGAAAGACTTACAAGTAGTCAAGGGAGTCATAAATATGAAAGGTGGACACTGCTTGAATAAGTCAAGTGCAAGGTCACTTTCTTATAAACATTTCAGTGTTCTTAATAATACTAACTAGTTTGGTCATAAACAAAATTATTTTTTAGTTATCTCACAGTTCCATGCTTATTTCTTGCTGAATGCGTCGTTAAGATACCTCGTAGAATTTTGGGTCATGGCTCCATTCTCTATATGCAGGCACTGTACTTTGTCATGAATTGACCGACTCCCTAACCAAACCTCCTGCAGAATCATGACTGGCGTGTAACAGAAACTAAAGCATGAGCGTAAGCACTATGGAATTTTGACACTAGTTGTTCACCATTTGCACTCGAGAGACGGGGGAAATTTTTAGCTCTTGAGAGAACATGGTGGCTTTTTTCTATTGCTTTAATAATATAATAGGTATATTTCTATATAGATAGACAAATAGATAGAAAGACACTAAATGATGCATGTATGCTTCACCCAATAGTCCGATACGTGTCTTAGTCTCCTTAATTTTCTTTTTGTTCGCATGCCAAAGATCGACTTGCAAGTCATCGCCAGCTGCTTCTTTATTGTTTGTTTGCACCCAAAATACTTCCAAGTAGTTGTCGTTGTCGTCTTCATATCCATCAGTTTCCATTTTCAGCCTGTCAAGGAAGTCATAAATATCAAAGGGGACACTGCTTGAATAAGTCATGTGCAAGGTCACTTTCACATAAACATTTCAAAGTTCTCAAATAGTAATAACCAGTTTGGTCATATACAAAATTAATTTTGGTTATCTCGCAGTTCCATGATTATTTCTTGCTGAATGCGTCCTTAAGATACCTCGAAGAATTTTGGGTCACGGCTCCTTGCTCTGCATGTAGGCATTGTACTTTGTCATGGATTCACCGACTCCCTAACCAAACCTCTTGCAGAATCATGACTGGAATGTAATAGAAACTAAAGCATGAGCATAAGCACTATGGAACTTATCTCCAATTATTCATGGATTTATCTGGATGAGAATCATTCATGGATTTCTATCACCGTCGTAGTATCATTCCTCACCTCCCATCTGATTTTATCTCCTGTCCTCAACCTCAGCAATCCTTTTCACCCCTTGTAATCGCGCATGAACTTATCTCCAATTATTTTAATTCCACCTTTCACCTCTTCCATGATTACTCGTTACCATTGTCGTTGAGTACAATTATCATATCAACGAATTACCTGTTTATTATCATATCACTGAATTTTACCTGGCTAATATCCTGTCACCAAAGTTACCCGGTTATTATCATCTCTCTAGTACTTATCTGGTCGTTACCATTGTTCGCGTGCCAAAGATTGACTTGCAAGTCATCGCTAGCTAGTTCTTTTCCATTTGTTTGTGCCCGCAAGACTTCCTAGAAGTCGTCGTTGTCATCTTCATATCCATGTTGTCATGTTCATATCCACCAGTTTCATACTTTTGGCCTGTAAGGGAGTCATAAATATGAAAGGGGCCTCTACCTGAATAAGTCAAGGGCAAGATCACTTTCTCAGAATCATTAATATCCAGTTTGGTCAGAAACAAAATTAATTTTGATTATCTCATAGTTCCATGCTTATTGCTTGCTGAATGTCGTTAAGATACCTCGAGGAATTTTGGGTCACGGTTCTGTGCTCTGCATGTAGGCATTGTACTTTGTCATGGATTCACCGACTCCCTAACCAAACCTCTTGCAGAGTCATGACTGGAATGTAACAGGAATTGAAGCATGAGTGGAAGCACTATGGAATTTCGACGCCGATTGTTCAATATTTGCACTCGAGAGAGAGGGGGAAATTTAGCCTCTAAGTGCGAACGAGGCACCTTCGTTTTCTATCGCTTTAACAACATAATAAATGTAACTGTATGTAATCCAGCTAGATTAACCCTCTTAAACTTATTAGTACGAGTAGTTGTAATAGTAAAGTGATCCAATATATCACATCCATCCACAGCTGGTGCAATCGGAATCGAAATGCTAATCGCAGCCAAAAGAAAAATCCGATCATGTCCCTGAGTCTGTTCTTTTTAGCTGAAACTTATGGCTTTTGGCTGCGGCTTATGGTTTTTGGGCTGTTTGTGTGAGAGATTACAGAGTAACAGAAACTCACGTGCGATTTTTTCTGATATAAATGAAGTCGGTACAGTATGTATTATAATTAATTAGTAGACTCTATCTTAAAAAGATACTTCGTTTAAAAGTTAGTTACTGTAGAAAAGCCGAAAAACAGTTTTTAGAAGCTAAAAAGAATAAACCCTGTCGGCTCGAATTTTTGTGCTATTTTCTTTTTAATAAAAAAATACCTAATACTGTCTAGATGTTCTTGCTTTTAAATGCTCAATCATCTTAGGACCATTCCTTAACTGAATTTTTAGCTGTCCTTGCTTTTCCCTTTGGCGCTGAAGTTGTGTTAACTTTAAGATATCAATCAGAAGACATCTAAATGGAAAAATAGGAGAGGCGCACAATTAATTAACATGGACACGTGGCACGCCGAACAAAAAAGAGAGGAGGAACGTTACTTCGCATGCTAATATACACGGGGAGACAGTTTAGTATTTGGCACTGTTTTTTCTTCCTGGTCAAAGCCGCTATGAGCTCTGACGGGCCATTTGACACTTTATTTAAAGGATGCGCGCACCACATGACACTTCTCATCAGATGTAAATTAATTGATACATCGATCGATAATTGGCTCGCGTGAATGACAGAGACTCTGACGGACTCCTTTTTTTCTCCACGGCCCGTCCAAGATCACGTCAGATCTGCTAAGCTAGCTATAATTATAAGCTGCCCTCGCAGCAAAGCACTACCACCATCACCACCACTAATACTCGACCAAACAAAGCACGAGAAGGTAATTAAGCTACCCACCGACCGAGACCATGGAGTATGCGATGGGCAGCCTCGTCAACAAGCTCGGCGAGCTGCTCAAGCTGCAGAAAGGTATGAGCCACGCAACCAGAGGCTATCTAATGTCGCCACAGAGGAGAGAGGAGCCAGTGCTAGCTACCTACCCCGCTCGCACCTGATCAATCGATTCGTTCGATCCAATCCAATCCAATCCAATCCGGCCTGCATGCATGCAGGGACCAACAGTCCGCTCAGTTTCGATCCATTTGAATTTTGCATGCTGGGCCTGTTCACCTGCACTGCATGACATCAATGTTTTTTAAGGCCTGTGTGTTTTACAATTCGTTGCAAATCATAATGTGTGAATGCTATTTTCTCTCTTTTGCTCCTATTTCTTTCGTTCTTTCTTTTACCGTCTTTCCAAAGTACTCAATGGGTGGGTTTAATCCTAGAGCTTTCTTTTAATCTAGTCGTTTTGTTTTAATAGCTCCTTTAATCCTAGAGCTTTCGTAGTCTATATACATAGTCAAAATACGCTCTATAAAAATTAATTAACAGCAGGAATACATGATTTTTCCATCTGTCAGGTGCTATAATAATAATAATAATAATAATAATAATAATAATAATAATAATAATAATAATAATAATAATAATAATAATAATAATAATAATAATAATAATAATAATAATAATAATAATAATAATAATATTTGTGGACACCACCTATTAGTGAGAGTAACTCTCTCCTCTATTTATTTTGGGATTTTCTCTGATTTTAAAATTCAGAGAGCTCATTCTCACTCGTTTTAACTCCAAATTTAACAAAATTTATTTATACATTCATGTAAATTCAAGATCTTTTTAATGGCATTAAAATCACAAATTTTATAGTTTATTTGAATTTTTAATTCAATTTATTTATGTCTTCTGTTATTTATTCTAGTTTCATCATGATCGTTTACAATAGAATTTGAAGATCTGGAAGATCTGCAAGTAAAGCCAAGTCAATAATACCAACATCCACCAACTTGTGAGCCAAGTGAGTCAACACTTTGATCATATTGAACCTATATTTTATGCAAAGTATATTCATTCAATTATCGAAAATGCATGCTTCTATATTGTTATGCAAGTTTATGTTTATCTTAAGATCATATATATCTGCCTATCGGTTTTGGGCATGGAGATAATGTTGATGTAGATAATACTAGAAAGATATTATCTTTTAGCTACTACGATCTACCTTCTCATCTAAGGACTTGCTTATTGTATCTATGCGTACTCAAGAAAACTAAGAGATGGCGAGAATAAGGCTATAATCAAGTTATGAGAAGTGAAAAGATGTGTGAGGGTTGAAAATGGAAGACATAGTTTCTGATATGAGGGCGATATGGAATAATGATAAAGTGGTAGTGATATAGTAATTAACCTAAAGAGATATTATAATATAGCTCACACGAGGTTATCAACCAATCCAGTTTTATTATGTAATAAGTGATTATTAATCAGATTAACAGGTTTAATACATACATCCTTCATAGCTCAAATACAACATCATACAATTATTGGAACATAATATTAGAAAACTAAACATAGCAGCCCTGATATCAAAGAGTGTTAATAATTTAGATCTAAGTAAACATGCTAATATGCTGCCCCCATTAACGATTTAAGCATAAATTCTAAAACACTAATTAAAAGTATGAACTCTAGAACATTTTAACTGAGCATTCTAATAACATAAAAGCAGGTGAAATAAAATAACCTAGAACATCATGGTATGAGTACAGTATTAAAAGTCTATAACCAGGCAACCATGAACGATATAATAATAACCAGACAACATTAGTGATATGATATTGACCAGATAAGCTTTGGTGATATGTTAGTAGCCAAGTAACTTTAGCGATATAATGTTGGCCAGGTAACCTTAGTGATGTGGAACGTATGATTTGCGAAACCAAAAGGTCACAGCCACGAGATACTTGCCTTGAGCACGCTCAGCAGAACCGCTGCACGAAGGATCTGAGGTGCGCAACTACACACACATTCCTCAAAGGCTGCATGCAAACCTTAGCAACTTGAAGCACAAAATGACCAAGATCAGGGTGACCAAGTGTAACACCCCACGTAACCATATGGGATATTACTATGGAACATCAACGCCAAAGTGAAGAATAAATAAGTACAATAAAAGAAAACACAAAGAGTTTAAAACTTTATTAACACTTTAATAGAAACCAACGGAAGCTGGAATAAATATTTAAAACATGGGACCGGTCCACTTCTAACCAAATAAAGAACGAAGAACAACAAAACAGTGGCAAACACACACACACACACACACACACA
This sequence comes from Bonia amplexicaulis, assembly GCA_036346245.1. Lineage (NCBI taxonomy): Eukaryota > Viridiplantae > Streptophyta > Magnoliopsida > Poales > Poaceae > Bonia > Bonia amplexicaulis. The sequence goes on along the minus strand of JAYGGG010000804.1, from coordinate 167,612 downwards.
CACACACACACACATATATATATATATATATATATATATATATATATATATATATATATATATATATATATATATATATATATATATATAGGAAGCCTCTTTTCTACACCCGTGTAGTTACACCATATATCGTATCTCGCAATGTAGGGAGTATCTCGCGTAACGGAGGGTATGCACGTGTAGTATACAAGTATTTAAGACCATCTAGGTGGTATGAACAATTTTTCGAAGTGGTATGTATATTTTTCGACATACTCCTTTTATGCTGCAGATATAAGGGTATTTACAAATACGCTAAAAACTATGAACTCCTTTACAAGTTTTTCGTGTGGTTCACATTGGAGTATCTTATAATTAGTATACAAATATACCTAAAGTGATAAAGGAGTATTTCAATTTTGTTTAGGTGGTATATTAGAGGTGGGTGTAACTACACCCGGGTGTAGAATGTATTTTTCCTATATAGGAAGCCTCTTTTCTACACCCGGGTGTAATTACACCCTATATCGTATCTCACTATGTAGAGAGTATCTCGTGTAATGGAGGGTATATACATGTAGTATACGAGTATTTAAGATCATTTGAGTGGTATGAACAAATTTTCAGAGGTGGTATGTACATTTTTTTAACATACTCCTTTTTTGTGCGTATATGAAGGTATTTACAAAATACGCTAAAAACTATGGTCTCCCTTGTAATTTTTCATGTGGTTCACATTGGAGCATCTTATAATTAGTATACGAGTATTCCTAAAGTGATAAAGGGGTATCTCAAGTTTATTTAGGTGGTATATTAGATGTGGGTGTAATTACACCCGGGTGTAAAAGGTATTTTTCCTATATAGGGGTATCTCAAGTTTATTTAGGTGGTATATTAGAGGTGGGTGTAATTACACCCGGTGTAAAGGTATATATATATATATATATATATATATATATATATATATATATATATATATATATATATATATATATATATATATATATATATATATATATATATATATATATGGCAAATATTTGAAGGAAAGTTAGTTTAACAACTCGTGTTACAACAACAGTTGTTTGGACTTTGGAACGTAGCGGATGTAACAGTTTTCAGAGATAGGTAAGAATGAACTGACTTGTGCATCCGCCAGTGACATAGGGATTGCCGGAGTATCCATGGGAGTAATTGCAGAGGTACCCTTGCCCGTATGTGGCGTTGACGCAATAGCTGTGGGCGCTGACACAGGCGGGAGCTATAGGTTTTGCTGGCAAAGGCGGGCATGTCCCATTGCTCGTGATGGCCCAGTCAAGCACCAGCGGAATACTTCTCTCACCAACCCGTCTGTTGTAGGCCATCTCACCTGTACCGTTCAGCTCTTTCCGGCTAAACTTGTACCTAGATACAAATAAGTTAACTGTTAGTCTGTTACTCGCTCCCGTAGAAAAGAAAAACATGATAACTGCTTTGCTTGTCACGAATCTTATCTATCGAGACACGAACTCCTCTCTTGCTTTCTCTCCACTCACAACATCCACCCTGGCCACATAAATCTTGTTCATCCAAACATAAACTCCTCTCTCTCTCTCTCCAACTCTTATCACACATCGACCAGGAGTGGTTGCAACAAGGATGTGAGCAGGCACGCCGATAGTTAGGGGCGAATCGCCAGCGACGCTCGTAATGTGTAGTGGCCCGGCAGTCGATGGCGCCATGGCAGTGCTCCTTGGTCCGGTGTGGTGCTGTGGGCAATAGAGATGGGAGGCATGGCTAGTAATCCCTTCACTGCTAGTAATCCCTTGTTTTATTTTATCTTGTCCCTTTAATTCTTAACTTTCCCTTTCCAACTCGTCAACCTTCATTCATATGCCAAGACAACGAACCATGTTACAAAAGTTATATTTCATTATAATGTTTCCAGCATATTTAGTACTCCCACTAATTTCTTTCATTGTTTTATAGTCGATTCTGATTGATTCAACGATTCCTCCTGTTGCCTTCTTGCCTCCATATCCTATCTACTTGAGGCCTCCATTCAGATCGCTTCCTCCACATACTCGGATTTGGTGCTCGACTCTGTTGCTTGATTGCTTGATGCTGCTAATTGCTGGGTTCATGCCTTTTTTAATCTGCTGGTTGCTTTGCTTGTCTCAATCCATAGTCAATATTTTTTCTTTCTTCCACCATCTTGTAATTTGCATACACGCATGAATTAATTAAATTTTGTTTAATTCCTGCATGCATCTTCTACATAGAAATATAGAATAGCATAGTCGTTTGCCTTTTTCTTTAATTTTCTTTTGTGACATGATATACACATCACTGCCACAGTTTTGTTCCTTTAGTAATTTCAAAGTACAGGTGGAATTGGCAAAGTAAACTACGAAGTGCATGCGGGAACAGTTCAATATTCTCTACAGTAGCACCTATTGTTAGCATTATGTGGTAACTTGTCTTGTCGCTTCAGAAGCATAAGGCATGTGCAAGTTCTCAGGGTCGTAGCAGGGATCAAAAAACTGGTTTCCGTAACTGAAATACCCGACGGTTACCATCCAAAAAACCGAAGAAAGACCACTAAAAATTAATAAGAAACCGGTTTTCAAATTTGAAATTGAAACTTCCTATATATTTATGGCAAAAGGCATCAAGTCAAGAAAAGGAGATGCATGTATCTTTTTAATACATTCTATTAGTGTTAAACTGGTTTGACCGTCTTCGGCTGACGGTCACATTAGTGGGACTGAATATATCATGTGATTTTGTGCTCTTTGGCTTTTGACTTTAGTGATTTGTTTATTTTTTACACTGTATTATATTGCTAGTACCAAATAAAAGATTTTAAGAAGTGATTCACCCTCTCTGAGCAACACGCCATACTGGATCCTACGGCTATCAAACGCTGAACTGAGCAACACGCACGCCTGAAGTCAATCTACAACCACACGTCCAGGAAATATCGATCTACGGGGACAAAAACATCTACGTACGCCTCAGCAACCTGTCCTGATCTATGCGAGTAGAAGACGAAGAGATTGCAGGACACATCAAACATCACACAGTGACCTGAAATACAGACAAGAACACGGTGCCTGTTCATGCACACCGCGCTAACAAAACACATGTTGCTGCATGCATGTTGGCAAATACTGTTCCGCCTTTCATCATGAGACTAAACCAAACCAGAACAGAAAACAGAGCAAACAAAACAAGATCTCCCAAACAAATTGCACAGATACAAGAAATTAAGGGTAATCGATCACGTACTGGGCAGCACAGCACGAAAATACATAATAGTAAGGACAACATCCATGCTTAATTTAAATCTGCTAGCCTTTTCATTTTCACAAGCTTGAGATCATCCACGACTTTTGCCATGGTGGGCCTCTCGTCCACATATTCCTTGAGACAATGAACCGCAATCGCGCCAACCTTGTCGAGACAATCTATGTCCGCGGCAGATGTAAATGTCTCATCAAGCATCTCTCTCGCCCTGTTCGTCCCTGTCTCGTAAGACTTTTTGAAGTCTAATGGAAGGCTGTTGTTCCCATTGTACCTCGCCGCCTTCCCCGTTATGAGCTCCAAGAGCACAATTCCGAAGCTGTAGACATCGCTCTTCTCCGTGAGAAGGCCCGTCTGCATGTGCACAGGATCCATGTAACCTCTGTCTCCTATAATGAACCCGGAACACTTCTTGTCCGTCGATGATAGGAGCTTGGACAGCCCAAAGTCTGAGACCTTTGGTTGGAAGTTGTCATCGAGGAGAATATTGCCGGATTTGACGTCCCCATGGAGGATCTTGCAGCCAGCATGGTCGGCCTGGGAATGCATGTATGCGAGAGCTTCTGCAGAGCCAATGGCGATATCCAGGCGCGCCGGCAGCGATAGAGTGCTACGCCTCGCGGCTCCACGAGCATGAAGCGCATGGTAGAGGCTTCCGTTGGGGACGAACTCGAAGACCAGCATGGGGACTTCGGTATCCAGGCAACACCCCAGGAGACGGACCAGATTCGGGTGGCTGATCTGAGATTGGATTCTGATCTCGTCCACGAAACACTCTTTGCCGAGTGCCTCCTGGTCGACCTTCATGGAGCGTCTAAGTTTTTTAACTGCAACTCGTTGGTTGTTGTCGTTGGTTCCCGAGAAGACCTCGCCGAAGTTGCCACCTCCAATTTTGGTGCTGTAGTTCTTCGTAAACTTGTTCAGCTGCTCTTCTGTGATGTGGTTGATGTTCATTCTCTTCAAGATTTTGCCACCATTTCTGTCGAAAAATCCTCTCCGCTGTCGTGCCTTGTGCTCCCTGCGAACGAACCATAATAGTACTACCAAAACAACGATGGCGCAGAGTGTTGCTGAAAACACAGAGAGAATAAATCGATATTAACTCGTGGCGTCATTCGTTGCATTTCCATGCTAACGTGGCACATCAGGATCAGTAAGGTCAGTAATTCAACTAACAAAGGCCAGTAAGGTCGGCAGAATCAGGATTGTGGATCGGATCGAGGTTCTCCAGCAGGATTGTGAAAACGTAGGATATATAAAATATAAGATCCTATTTGATTCTATCAAAGAAACTGTTTAAAATCTACCATGAATTTCAACACTACTTTATTTTTTAACATCATAATTTTAAAAAATTTATTTGCAAAAATATAGTGCAAAGGAAAGACCATTTGTTATTTATGCAAATTATATGGGCATGAAGAGACAAAAAAAAGTAAAATTTAACAATTAAAAGGACATGTATAAGTAATTATTTATAATATATCACTAGAAACAGGTAGGATTGAGTGGAAGTTTTGATCATGATTCTATAAAATTTTTCGTCCCTGCCCCGGAGGAACGCCTCGGTGTTGCACCCGATGGCCGTGAGCTCGTTCCTCTTCAGCGAGATCAGGAACGGCGAGCCGGTGATGTTGAATAATCCCCAAGTGGTTCAATTTGATTCGATGGTGTTGGACGAGTTGTAGCAGATGTGCGACACGGGAGTGACGACGCGCATCTCGCCAGCCTCCAACGTGGTGTCGATGATCTCGATGTTGCCTGTGTATGGTCTCGGAGGGTTAGAGCTATTGTTGCAAGTGAGGATGAAGTCATCCAAACCTGGCCCGGCACAGTCTTCGCCGATGACGAATGGGTAGGGAATGTGTACGTCGCCGCACATGCTAGGGCAGTCCGGCGGTGGAGTCGGCATCGGTGACGGCGCCATGACGGAGGGCGTCGGCACCAGCTGGGAAAGTAGTATTAGCAGGGCGGGAGCAAGGAGAAACCACAGCACCAACTGTGGCGTGGCTAGCGCTAGGATGCATTTCATCATGTTGGTAAATGAAGAAACTAAGAGCTGGTTAACATTGCTAATCCGAGCGTGTGTAAGCCCGGCTGCTCTCAGCATGGGTATTTATGTCCATACATTATTTAGTATGAGTAGAAGCTATTCTTTCATTATTTTTTACTTGTCATTTTGGACACTGACATGGTCTCCAATATACACATTATGTTTGACAAGTACTTTTTTCTAATTATATATCAGTAAAAATCAAAAAAATGGTATGAAAGCACTTCTGATGATAAATATACTAATGTCATATTTATGTGATAAATATAAGTAGTTTTGTGTATATTAATGATCAAAGTTTGTAACGAAGAAAGTCGTATAGTAAGAATGATCACCTGCTATCGCAATTGCGGACGCAGGAAATATGGGCAGACATCCCTTGTCACTTTTACCGTCCCCTCGTCGCCATAAATTGCATTTGCACTCGTAACCACCCTCGGTGTCCCGGCATGTGCTACCACTTTTACAAGGATATTTATTTTCGTACCTATCAGGATCTGATTTCCGGAGCTCGCACTCGTTCATATCTGCGTATTGAATATTCGAAAAAATATGTTTAACGGCATGAATTCGAAAACAACAACTGTTCAGTAGTGGATGGAACGATAAGCTCAAAGACAAATGAACTGACTTGTGCATCCGCCGGTGACATAGGGATTGCCAGAATATCCGTCGAAGCAATTGCAACGGTACCCCTGCCTTCTTGTGACGTTGACGCAATAGCTGTGGGCGCTAACACAGGCGGGAGCTACAGGTTTTGCTGGCAAAGGCGGGCATGTCCCATTGCTCGTTATGGCCCAGTCAAGCACCACCGGAATACTTCTCTCACTAACCCGTCTGTCACCTGTACCGTTTAGATCTTTCCGGCTAAAATTGTACCTAAATCATAAATAAGTTAACTGTTACTCGCTCCTGTAGAAAAAAAACTTAATAATTAACTTCTTACATGTCATGGTGCAAACTCACACACACAAAGCACAAGATTATCCATGGTCAAATTAGATACAAAAGTCATCTATTTATTCTTTGACGGGAATTCATCTATTTATTTAATCGCAAAAAAATCATCTATTTATAACAATACTATTATATATATACTTTTCGGATGGGAGTCAAAAGGAGGCACCACGGATCGAACTCCCTCTTTATGACAGTGTATGTATATAGATATAGCACTTGCAACTTGAGACACTAGCATATTTATAACGGCGCGCGCTTCAGTTGTACGTACATACGTACCAGCCTTTCTCGGCCACGAAGGCGTAGCTGCAGGGGCTGTACCTCCACGTAGGGTTGACAGCAATCTTACCGTTGCTGTCATTGTTACGCCACTGGACCGCTATGGTGCTAATGTTGCTCGGGATGGACGGCGTCTGGCAGCAACCGAGCCCCGTGCACGGCTCACCGTCGTTGGCAGCACTTTATAGGCTTCTGCACGTCGTGATGCAGCCGGTTAAGTAGCTCCAGTCGTCCCTGCCCTCGAGGTACGCCAGGGTGTAGCACCCGATGGCCGTGAACTCGTTCCTGTTCGGCGAGATCAGGAACAGTCGCCAGCTGGTGAGGTCGAGTTGCCAGGCAGTTCCATTTGATTCGATGGTGTTGTTTGAGTTGTAGCAGATATACGACACGGAGTGACGACGCGCATCTCGCCAGCCTCCACCGAGATGTCGATGATCTCGGTGTTGCCTAGGTATGGTCTCGGAGTGTTAAAGCTGTGGTTGCAAGTGACGGTGAAGTCATCTAAATCCGGACCGGCACGGTCTTCGCCGATGCCGAATGGGCAGGGAATGGGTACGTTGCCGCACATAATAGGGCAGCCCGGACGTGGAGCCAGCATGGCTAGCGCTAGGACGTATCTCATCATGTTGGTAAATAAAGAAACTAATTAAGAGCTGGTTAACTTTTGCTAATCCGAGCGTGTGTAAGCCCCGGCTGCTCTCAGCATGGGTATTTATAGGCACACGTACGTACGTCAGGATTTCCCATTGCGCCCGGTGTACATGTCTGTTAGGAAACATATATTCTTTCTTTGATTACTACCATTCGTATATCGTACTACTGTTCTGTACTGTATGTACTGTACTAATTAATAAAACGTACCGTGCTAACTAGTCGATCGAATTCGAATTTCATTTCGGTACCGTATCGTTAAGGTGGTGTTCAGTTCGGCTTATTTTTGATGGCTTATGGCTGAAAACATCAGAATGATCGAAAAAACATGTGACGGAGGGCTTATTCAACATAATTAAATTTAAAAAAATTGAAAAATATAAAAAATTTGTTAGCCCATCACAGACAACGCAAACGAATACGGAAAAAAAAGAACCGGCAAAAAAGCTCAAACAAAAGCCAAAAATTGAGAAAAAGACGAAATTATGAATAGTGCAAAAATAAACCAAAAACCAGAAGCTCAAGCTATACTGAGCGGTGCCTAAAACGTTCTATTACTTTCACTCATCATTGTCATCGGGAGCATTACTACCGGTCAGTGTCAGACAGCAAGGGTCCCTGCTCCGCCAGTGTCCACAGGTCTGGACTCCCTGCTCCGCCAGTGAGACACTTTGGTCGGAACGGCGACCTGGTTGCGCTTTGGAATTGACGCGGTTGCCTCGTGCGGACCGACCGAGGAAGAAGAGGAAGAAGAAGCCGTTGCCTTCTTTTCTACCCTGCTGGACGCGGCGGCAAGAATTCGACCTGGCTGTGCTTGGAATTGACGCACGGACCGACCGAGGAAGAGGAAGGAAAACGCATTGCATTTTTCTACCCCGCTTATTCGCGCGGACCGAGGAAGAGAAAAGCACTGGACGCTTCCGATCTGGTTGCCCAGTCCGGCACCAGCGGAATAGGCCATCTGTCGAATGCCCTTCCTAACCTAAGTTATAAATAAGTTATAATTTGCGCCATAAGTGGGCTTCCCAGAATGCATAAGTGCGCTTCAGTTGTAGGTACGTACCAGCCTTTCTCAGCCACGAAGGCGTAGCTGCAGGGGCTGTATTCCCACGCAGCGTTGTCGACGATGGAGCTGTCGTCACCCCAGTAGACATGTATGGTGCTAAGGTTGCTCGGGATGTACGACATCTGGCAGCAACCGAGCCCCGCGCACGGCTCACCGTCGTCGGCGGCGCCATCCAAGCTCACACACGTCGTGATGCAGCCGGTTAAGTAGCTCCCGTCTTCCTTGCCATTGAGGAGCGCCTCGGTGTCGCACCCGATGGCCGTGAACTCGTTCCTCTTCGGTGAGATCAGGAACGACGAGTTGGTGAAGTCGAGTTGCGAGGCGGTTTCATTTGATTCGATGGTGTTGGACGAGTTGTAGCAGATATACGACACGGGAGTGACGACGCGCATCTCGCCAGCCTCCACCGAGATGTCGATGATCTCGGTGTTGCCTAGGTATGGTCTCGGAGTGTTAAAGCTGTGGTTGCAAGTGACGGTGAAGTCATCTAAACCCGGACCGGCACGGTCTTCGCCGATGCCGAATGGGCAGGGAATGGGTACGTTGCCGCACATAATAGGGCAGCCCGGACGTGGAGCCAGCATGGCTAGCGCTAGGACGTATCTCATCATGTTGGTAAATAAAGAAACTAATTAAGAGCTGGTTACCATTGCTAATCCTAGCGTGTGTAAGCCCCGGCTGCTCTCAGCATGGGTATTTTTATAGGCACCCGTACGTACGTCAGGATTTCCCCTTGCGCCCGGTGTCAGGAAACTTTTTTTTCTTTGACTACAACAAAAAAGCGCACAAATGAAGTATTCGAATAGTGGGAAAACTTTACCAATCTCCCTCCATTTCCTTGCCTTGTTGCTTCTGCTTGAGATAGGTCGCATTTTATCTGATTTGGTCAAAAATATCAATTATTCGAATTCAAAGCAGTACACGGTCAATGAAGTTACGAGTCTATGCGCACTTATTAGCTTGTTCCAGGTTGCTCCCACGCTTAGCTAAGCGCCTCCACCAGCTAGTTTTTTTATATGCAAGATAGATGGAGAGACTATGTGAAGCGTATGATGCCGCGTTAGAACATACACTCCCTATATTCTTGTTTACTTGAATTTCTAAAATATGTACCATTAAACTTTTTAAAGTACTAATAAAATTAAAATTATCTAGATTAGCTATACAAAAATTATATCATTAAATTTATCGTTAAAATACTTTTATAATATTATAATTTTATTAGTATATTTTAAAATAAAGTTATAAAAATAGCTATCAAAATTGCATGCTAAAATCTAAAAATTAAAAGGCCAAACGAAAAGAACGGAGCGCCACTTTTCCACCCCTTATTATATCATTAAACGAAAAATTATATATATGTATTATACATTCCAAATTAAAACCCAATATAATTTTATTCCGAATTGAAACTTATATAAAATTATGAATTATGAATTTCATTAATTTTTTGGTTTGAATTGGAATTTATATGCACTCCAAATTTCAATTCATATATAACTGTTTTCGTATCTTAAAAGTAGCTTCATGCCGATTATTTTATTTTTAAGAAAATCCTATGGACTAATTATCTTGAGTGAGATAAGGATCGAAATATGATTGGAACTCAGCGTAGAACTTGCAAGTCATCTGGTACGAGGTAAGTTTATAAGAAGCATACAATCTTTTTTCCTCTGATCGAAATATGATTGGAACCCTGCTCGGTTTGGCTGAAAAGCTGTGGTTTATGGCTAAAATTGCATTGTAGCGGCTGAAATTTCACTTTAGATAAAGGTACGTGGCTTATTTGGCGTAATTAAATTTAAAAAAATAAAAAATAGAAAAATATGCTAGTTTATCACGGATAACGCAAATAAATACGAAAAAAAGAACCGGCTAAAAAGCTAAAAAAAGCCAAAATTTCAGAAAAAATGAAATTTATAAATAGTGAAAAATAAATTAGAAGTCAGAAGCTCAAGCCGAAACATTAGATGGATTTATTTGTAGACTTTTGGAATTTCGTTGTGTGATCTCTAGATGCTAAGTCTTACATTTAAATATTTTAAGGCATACCAGATAATCAGTAATCCATCAGCAGCAGTGCAACATATTAACACTCCGTTTCACAGTATGAAAGACTTATTTCAAACTTTTTTGGGATGTGCTATTGTACATTGCCCCACAAAATTTGCCATGTAGATATATATTGTAATCCCTTTCAATCCTTTTCGTTGTCACTCTCACGACTACATCCCTCATCGTCGTTTGGAAACGATTGATTACGTTGTAGATGACTTCTCAATTACCGGTGAAGACTTAGGAGCATGACTGGTCAATTCCGTAACTGAACAATAATTAATAGCCTTGGAGATATGCTTCTAGTAAAAATTAATAATAACTAGCAGTTTTGTCATTACGTGACTAAATATTATGATATAATTGTGTTTGATATATAACTCTATCGTCTATAATTAGAATACAATTGTATTTACTATATAACTCTAATATACATATATAATTAATCTACATCGTTTTTGTCAAAGATAAAATAATCTTCAAATTATTACGTCATCATATTCTTTTAAATATACCCCTTTATCAATGAAGGGAAATCACTACAGAATGGTCATAAGACCTGCTACGACCTACAACCACATGATCGTAAACACTTCTACAACCACCTGGTTGTAAATCATCCTACGATCACCACTTAGTCGTGGATATTTCTACGACTAGCATACCTTCAACCGATTTGTCTACGGTGATTAACTGCTCCTTTAATTCATTTGACAAGGCAGTTAATTCGCGCGTCTATCTAATAACTGTACACGATCTCTCTCTGACAATAACCATTACATAGAGAACGGTCATTACATCTCTCCGGTAATAATTTCTATCAAACAGTTGCCATTAAGCGGTTAGAAGTTAGAAGTCAAATATTGAAGCTCTAACGAGCGGACCTAACAGAGCCTATTAGTCAATGCAATTAATAATGGTGACAGTAATCACCGGGTCCTTTAGATATGAACTTGTGCTCATAGTAGCTTATGCTTATGGGTTTTTAGCTTTTTTTTTATTGTTTGAGATTTTTTCATTGTAATTGCTATTAACTTTTCCAGTATAATTAAGTTTTAAAAATAAAAAAATAGGTTATTCTATCATAAATAATATAAATAAAATACGAAAAAAGCTCAAAATTGTAAAAATACGAAATTAAGAAGATAGAAGCAAAAGCTATAAGCAACACAGTCTAGGTACTATACTACGAGTCGATCGAATTCGAATTTCATTTCGGTACCGTATCGTTAAAACGTTTTGTTACTTTCACTCATCGTTGTCATCGGGAGCATCCGGTTAGCGTCAGCAAGAATCCCTCCGCTCGTGTCATACCAGCCTTGACTCGCTGCGACACTTTGGTCGGAACGGCGACTTTGCTGCGCTTGGAATTGGCGCAGTTGCCTCGCACGGACCGAGGAAGAGAAAGAAAAACGCGTTGCTATTTTTTACCCCTGCTGACGGCAAATAGATAGCCGGTACTGCTGCTGATTCGCCTCGCCTGCTTTCGATCCGGTTGCGCGATATCGGCTTTTGTCGTGTGTTCTTTTTGGACAAACTTTATGATTTTTAGTTACAACTTATGATTTTTCTGCTCATATAAGAAATTACAAAGTAACAAAAACTCACGTACGATTTTTACCGATATAAATAAAGTCGATACAGTGTGTACTACAATTAATCTCATCTTAAAAAGACACTCCGTTTAAAAATTAATTATTGTAAAAAAATCAAAAGCTGAAGCTAAAAGCTGAAAAAGAACAAGACTCGAGAAGACTCGTGTAGTGTCGGCCAATTTTTCTTCCAGCTCAGATTTTTCTAGGCTCTGATATTAATTGTTAGTGTTACCACAGAAAAAATCATATATTGTAAATAAACAGAAAGAGTATAGAAAACATTACTCTGACGGTAACTGTGTAGTTGAGTTTTTCGAATTTCGTTATTCTCTTACTTGCTTCTTTTTTATAAAATTGGTTACAAGTCTTCTTATTAGTGTGCTAATATTTTTTTACTAACATATGTACTCGGATTTCAAGTTAGTCATGATTTCAACTTAAATAATACATAAAAATGGATTCTACTGTAAACTCGATTTAAACTCTAAACCAAAATTATTTCCATTGTTGACCTGACCGTGCGCGACGTCATCTTCTCCCGGATCGCTGCAGCCTACGGCGTCGACGGCAACGACGATGGTGCCTGCTCCGAAATGGGAGAGAGCTTGTAGGGTCGCTTGGACGGACCGTCCGATCCAAAAAAAACAAAAAAACAAAAAGTTCACCGTTACATATGACCGATGGATCGCCACGTCCTACACTGTTCCGTTAAACCATATATACTAGCTGGCGTTGTGTACATAGAAACAATGTTGCACGTTGCAACACCGGAATTTTATCGGAATACTAGCTGGTGCTGTGTACATAGAATCAATGTTGCACGTCGCAACACTCGAATTTTATCGGAACTAGCAAGGTGGCCCGTGAAATTGCGTGGGGGCATCATTCTTAAAATACGTTTAAATAATTTGGTAATACATATGTAATTTATTTCTTGAAAAATAGATTGTTGCATAACTTTATTTATGATATTTTAATATTATACATTATAAGAAGAGAAAATACTCACTTTGTCCTCCAATATTTGTCACATGTATTATGCAAGGGGACACGGAGAGTGGGCCAGCCGAGAAAGAAAAAGGAAAACAGGCTGGGTCGATGGCTGGGATTCGGCCCGAAGGTGAGGAAGGGAAAGAAAAGATTTAAAATTTTATTTAGGATTTGGTTTTTCATTTGAATTTGGATGTGAACTCTTGAGAAGTTTTTGCATGAGGAGTTTTTTGGAATCTTTGATTAGCACACAAACTACTTTTAGAAATATTCAAACTTGATTTTTGGGCAAAGGAAATTTATTTAATGTTTAAAATGACTTTTTCAATCCAGCACTTCCACTCCCACTTTAGGGAAAACTAAAATATCTATTTAGACAAAACCATTCATTACCACTTATTGCCCTCACAAATACAGATTGCAAACTGACACAAGCATTAACTTAATCTACTCCAGCAAGACCTGTGTATGGCCAAAGCATCTCAATATTTCAGGGTCCTTTTGGTTGGGCTTTTGGCTTCGGCTTTTGGCCCTAAAAGCCAAAAGCCCAACCAAAGGGGGTTGCTTTTGGAAGCAGCTTTTTCAAAAGCAGCTGCTTTTCCGTAGTATATTTTTGAAAGCTGTTTTGACTCTGTTTTTGGCTTTTGACTTTCTGCTTTTGGAAATGGATTGAATAAAACTCTTTCATAGTTGTTTTAAAAGAGATAAAGACAAAAAATATATTTTATACTTGTTTAACCAAACAGCTTTCAATTTTTCTACAGCTCACAGCCCACAGCAGCTTTCTCACAGCTCACAACCCATATCAGCTTTTCCCCACAGCCGCAGCTCAACCAAAAGGACCCTCAAATCAGCCAAGTTTCTTACGAGCCGACATAATCATATTATGCTGGTTTCTCCAACAAACGAGATCGAACTCCCCGGGTAATGATTCTGACCAATTGGACACCTGCCTCGTTTCGATTAGTGTGCGGTTGCAGTCTAAACGTCAATAACTTCCATCTTGTTAGCATAAAAAAAAAAGACAAAGCAAAATACAAATATAACAAATAAGAAAAAGCAAAAGCAAAATTGGATCTAGAACAAAGATGGACAAATCGTCCCTGCCACATCAGTTGTAGTTTTCCCTGATTCCCTTTAGCAATCACCAGAGCAAAGATGGACCGGAAAACAAAGTGCCACTGATTTTGCAGAGGAAAGGTGAATTTGCAGAAGAGAACTGAACTGTAGTAGGACAAAATGAAGTACAGGCAAGCTTAGTTTTTTTGGATTCAAATAAACTGTCTCAGGGTTTCATCTACATGAGAATTCTATGTTCCTACTTTTTAGTATTCTTGGTTCAGTTTTTTTGGATTCAAATAAACTGTCTCAGGGTCTCAGGGTGTCAAGGTTGATGCATTGCTGGAATCAATCTCCAAGTTTCCCTTTTGGATCGTCAACCTTGTCAGTAGGCCACGCATTGGATTCAGCTTACGTGGGTTCTTGGCCTTGTTTTCTTTCCGTTTTCATCTTGATCCTCTCCCATCGCGCTCTGTTTTCTTTCGTTGCGTTTCTTCTTTATTTTTTTCTTTATGATCAATTCAGTTTTGCTCAGGAGGATGCACGAGCATGATCTGTGGCTGTTACCATCGCAGTCCAAGCTCCTTTTTTATTCTTTGTTGCGCTTGACAATGTCAAAGGCCTAATGCGAGAAGGCCCAATAGCCACGATGAAAAAGGACCAGAGAAAAGAAAATGAAAGGCCCAACCGCAACAACAGAAATCCTACAAAAAATAAAAATAAAAAGCCCAACAAGTAAGCCCGGTAGGATTTCATAGACCCGTTCAGCATTCTCGGGCCTTTATTTATTTATTTTTCTGTTGGTTTTTGAATAGACACTCCTTTCTTTCAGAAGGGATCATAGTTGATACGAAACTACAGAAAAGGACCGCGGACCGAATGGGCGATAGAAAATTCAGATGGTGTCGCATGGTAGCTGCTGTTTACCCATCGCCTGATAACATCTCCACTTGTGCGCATGCTACATTTGTAGAAACATGACCAAATTGCCAACCATTCAATGGTAGATTAGTTAGCACTGCAAGACTACAGAAAAGTCAACTAGTCACTCCCATGATACGGTATTGTCGCCTCTTCCACAACGCGATCGAATAGAAATTTGTCATTCGTGGGTAATCATTTCAATTCAAACAGTAAGCAGCGGGCTTCGCTATATGCCGTGCGGCCTGTGACTTTTTTTTTCAAGCAAGGAAGAGCTTAGCTTATCGGATGCGGGTGACGGGTAAACAAGACCATAGGCCCATAGCCCATGGGATGGGCTGGAATACTCCAGTGCTAGAATAAGATTAAATCAGCCATCCAAGCCCCGATGTACAAGACACTTTTTTTTCTCTCTTTTCTGACAAGGAAGAAACTAAATGTGCATATGCATAGCATTCGTTTATACTGCCACACTATGTAGCGTAGCAAACATTACATGAGCATTTTTATTCGAGAAACATAATACGAAACATTGAAGCGAGCATACGTGACGTCTCGTTTCAGAGCTGAGAGAGTTTTACAGGCTTAAATTTAACTACAACATGAAGAAACCAGGCACAAGTTCGCTAGCTATATATGAGCAAGCATCCCCGTCACTAAAGTGAAACGAGTTAGGAAACTAACTGCAGCAAAACACTGTGAAGGAAGAAAAGTTGCTCCAGATTAACTTGATTCCGTAAAGACGACATCATCCTCTCCATAAAAGGGAGCAATTGAAGAGCTGCTGCTGCTGTCTTTGGTGAGGACGTGCAAGTTGAGACGCACGTCATTTGCTGCAAATGAGATGGACTCCTGGCAGGGGTGGTTGGGGTTTGATTCGACCTCTGTACGTTCAAGTGTGCGTGTTCGTGGCGGCATTAGTTAACTAGATTTCTCCGGCCCGTCCTCGCCGTTATCACCATCTGAAGCTGAGAAAGAAGGAATGAAAAGAAGAATGAATAATCAAGAAACACGTACGTGAGCAAAACGAAGCATGTGAAGAAGTCAAAGCATTAATTAGCGAGGTGGATGAGTGTGCGTACCCGCAGATTCCTCGCCATCGCATATGAAACTGTCCATGTCATCGTCATCGCTTTCTAAAATTTAGAAAATGGAATTGAGAAAGAAAGAAGAGAGGAATAATAATAACAATAACTAAGAAACACGCCGCCGAAGCATGTATGAAGCATTATTAATTAGGTGGATGATCAAGTGCCTGTACCTGGTATAGATGGCATCACATAAATTTGAATGGTGGGACGGTTGGGATGGACGTCCGCTGCGTGCCTCAGCGCAGCCTCCGCTTCCTCCACCTCCGCAGCGTTGGCTTTCCTGCACCGAAGGCGAACGTCGACTCGCTCAAGGGAAGGGAGGTTTCCCATGTCCACATCCAAGCTGCCATTGGCGGCGATGTCTAACGCTCGGAAACAGAACAAGTAGGATTGAAGCCTTGGCATAGCTCCTCGCGGAAACATAAATGGCACCGGCACAAGATGTCGGAACTCGAACCTCCTCAGGCGTGGGAATGCGTCGGCGCCAACCACGAACCTCTCCACTGGCATGTGAACGAGGCCAGACGTCGCCGACAGGAAGAGATGAGTGAGAGCTGGCAGCATCCCAAGGATCTGAATGTCCTCCCATCGCACTTCGTCCATGAGCAAATGCAAATCGGAGAGGTGGTGAAGCGACGGATTAATCCACGTCGGCAGTGTCGAGAAATGCCCTTTTCTTACCGTAAATCTGCGGAGGCATGGAGGGGGCACCCAGCCCTCCCGCATGGGCTCGACGCCTCCACGAACATATAAACTTTGGATTTTGCGCAGATTGCTTAGGGATTCCAGGGAAGCTCTAGTGCACAGGCCGTAATACCATTCAATCTGGAGCATCCTCAGCTGGGTCAGACGCCCCAGCTCTTTCGCAATGTCTGGCGCAGAAGAAGGGCCTACCCACAATACAGTGAGCTCCTCTAGGGACGCCAGGGTCCCCAACCCATTTGGCACTCTTGTATAGTTACCAATGTGTAGGCGCATCAAATGTCGCAGGCCTACAACACTCGACGGCAATTCTCTTATACCAGCTCCAGTTAAGTCCAGTGTCTGCAACAACCGTAGCTTTCCAATTTCCACTGGGAGCTCACCAACTTGTGTATTTCTTAGCCCTAGGTACCTCAGGTGACCTAAATTCCCGACATGCCTAAGATAGCGACTTTCCTTGAGATAGCAGCCTTCTAAATCCAATACACGTAAAACATCAAAGCTCGAAAGAGGCGGCATTAGATTAATAGCAGGTGGAAAGATAGTAATGGACCTCACTTGTGACATAGAAATAGGAGGTGTGGTTTCATATACCTTGCTATTTTGGAGAGATAGCCTGCGAACCTTGCTTTGTGAATTAGACATGCTTTGCTCAGTACCATCCAATATAGTAACAAAGTTTTCTTCACTTGACAAGGCACGTATGAGATCAAGTACCATATCATGTACACGACAAGCAGGTTCTCTACCATCAAAATCATCCATGTATAACGGTTGGATCATGCTTGTATTTACGAGCTCATTCAAGTAACTCTCTCCGACCTCATATAAGCTAGTTCCTTGTTTTCCAGGCTGGACAAACCCTTCAGCTATCCACCTCCATATCAGCTGAGCACTCCCAATCTCATAATCTTCTGGAAATACACTTAGATATAATAAACAAGCCTTCAGATGACAAGGTAGATCGTAGTAGCTAAGGGCCAATATCTTTCTCATATCCTTCACATCAGGACTAATTTCGAGTCCAGCACCAATAGAGTCCAGGACTATATTCCACTCCATTGCATCTCGCATTTTGCTGGCCAATAAACTAGCTACCGTGATGATCGCCAATGGCACACCACCACATTTTTGAAAGATAGCTCTGGATACTTGTTCCAATTCACGAGGACATCCATTCCTATCCGAAAATATTCTTTGATAGAAGAGCTTTTGGGAGTCATCATCAGAAAGGGGTTCCATTTTATAAATTATATTATCACTTGAAGAGCAATATGCTTTGTAGACACTGACATTGCGGGTTGTCGTGATTAGTCGACTGCCGAGATTGTTCCTATTAGAGAAAGCACACTTGATAACTTCCCATAGTTCTTTATCCCATATATCATCAATTATAATGAGGTACCTGTATCAATTTGTGAGAGCATTAATGGACACTACTAAAAAAAGGCAGTACAAGACACCTCATCACAGACAGTTTCAGAGAACCATTAGTGTTGCAATTATCACAGATGATTTTAAAAGCGTGACCGTCTACGTTACCAGCGATGGTTAGAACCGTCTATGATTCATAATTATTATAGATAGTTCTTGTTAAGAATCGCTTGTGATATTATCACATACGGTTCGGATTAAAACCCGTCCATGATATCAGCATATATCACAGGCGGATTTAATCTGAACCGTCTATAATAATGTCACATCACCGATCCATGGCATCTCTCCTAGGATTTGGATCTCACATATCCATTCTCTCCGCATCGAATGGCAGGCATCGGCCTCCTCCCACCTCTTGCCCCTTATTACTCCCTCTCTCCTTTTCCCTAATTTCACTCTAAGAACCAACACTGACAAGGATATTTTCTGCTGCTCCTAGTTAATCCACTCTTTATTTCTACTTCCTCCCCAAATCAGAAGACCTTGTCCCCTCGACGATGCCGACTACCGCCGTGAGCCCCTTCGCCTCCGGTTGTGATGCCATGGTTCACTGCACAAGGTACTCTTGGCGTAACTGTCGTAAGAGTGTTGTGCATTGTCACCATCGTGATACAATGGTGACGTTGCCACCACCTCTCCTTCATCACCAGTGATATATCCCCGATCCAAAATTGCTGGATGGTTAGGGTTTTGGCCATGTAAATCTTGATGCTCGTGCGTGTGAAAATTAATTGTTGATGCCTTAGTTCTTGTGATGATTAATAGATGACTAGGGTTTCGGTCCTTATTGAAATTCATGTTTTATTACACGATGAAGACATGGTGCCAAAGTTTATTGCACGGTGATCTTGTTATTATAAATAGGCCTACTTTGGTTCATCTGTATTATTGCATTGTTTTATAGCAGAATTAAAAAAAACAGCACAATCAAAGAATGTTGATGAAATGAAGAATGCATATTTATGAGAACGGGAGAACACTATCATAGATATCTCAATATCACAGACGTTTTTTTTGAAAAATCGTCTGTGTTGTAACTTATCACAGACAGTTCAAGAGCCGTCTAGGATAACCACCTGTTATCACAGACACATAAATTTAGATAGATCAAAAACTGTCTGTGATGACGGATTAGAAACCGTATGTGATGACGATTTTGAACCGTCTATGATAACTCTTTCTGTGGTAGTGGAAAGACCTATACACATGACAAGGCTAAGAGCCATGAATCAAAAAAACATGTCAAGCATATGTATAAAAACGAGCTAGACGCATGCATGCCAAACTCAAGAATCCAAAAATGGCATTATCAATCGGCAGTAAAGTGCCGGACGAAACAATTAGAGATTTAAGATGCATGGCGAAAAAAATACAGACGTGCAAATTGCGGGATCGACGATCATGCAGCAATACATCTAGTTACAAAGCTTTTAATATCACAACGGTGAGACCCATCTCGAGAGATAAAATGCCAATTCGCCCACTAATTTGCGATCTGGCCACTAATTAAGCCCCAGGCGGGTCTAGGTAATGTGTGCCATGGTCCGTTCGTGTATATTTTGCTAATAGTATGTTTCTTGATGCATGTAGATTAGCTAACACGTACCCTGCGCACGTGTTTTCCATTGGTGCTTTACATGACACTGCTCATAAAACAATTGAGCGTCTATCTGGAACAAGGGAATTTTACATGAAATTGGTAGGAATTTTCCATTGGTGCCATGGTATTACCCTACTCAAAAAAGCTTTTTTGAGTGGCTTATTATTGAAAAGCACTGTAACTGGCTAAAAAAATATTGTAGCTGACGGAGGCTTATTTAGCATAATTAAATTTAAAAAAAATTAAAAATATAAAAAACATATTAGCCCATCACGTATAATGCAAACAAATACAAGAAAAAAGAACAGGCAAAAAAGCTCAAAAAAGCTAAAAATATATAAAAAGACAAAATTTATGAATAGTGCAAAATAAATCAGAAGCCAGAAGCAAGTCGAAACGAGCGTAATCCCCACAGGTTCCCTATTCCAAACAGGCCGTCCAGGTTAGAAACCAATCCTAGGGTTCAACCAACTTATAGCTAGCTTAGAAATACATCCAATCAAATATAATCAGAAATCCTAATGTTAGCGTTAGGAAAGCTTATTTGGAACGTAGGAATTTTGCATGAATTTTACAGATAATAATATAAAAATCTATTGCTTGCTCGGTACTCCTTCTGTCCTTCACCAGGACCCAACTCACAACAAAGATTTATCCGCACATACATATGAGTACATGTACTATCACCACAGTCAAACGTGCCTCAAGATTTATGGAAACTTTCTAAATTCAAACCATCATCCATCTTCTAGCCATTGAATACCCTGTGCACAAATCTTGAGGAACTTTTAAGGGTCAAGATAGTGCATGTACCCACATATACATGTATTTTTGCATTTCCCGAGAGCATGACTGCACTACTTTATTTTCTAAATATACATAATTAACAATGTGCACAACATATCCAAATTCTAATGTAAAACATCTAGAAGAAAATACACTATTCATTTCTAGCTAGACATGTTTGTAGTGATAAGGAAACATATATGGAAATGTAATTATAAGCTGGTCTGTAAACTTGTTTGGGTGTGCCAAACACAATTTTTTTTGCGAGGTGTGCCAACTCAAATTTGTTCGATGGTATGCCATAGTGTGCTCATAAGATGCACCGCCAGTTTTGATTTGAATTCCCAAACGCCAAAATACTTAATTGATATGGATTAATTTGCTAGTTCTGTGGACATATAGCATCCAAACATTTTTCAATTGTTGTAACTATATAT
Organism: Bonia amplexicaulis; assembly: GCA_036346245.1. NCBI lineage: Eukaryota > Viridiplantae > Streptophyta > Magnoliopsida > Poales > Poaceae > Bonia > Bonia amplexicaulis. The sequence goes on along the minus strand of JAYGGG010000804.1, from coordinate 146,666 downwards.
GGGCTTGAATATTGGCACAACATATATGGTTCATAGATGTATACTTGATAAAGTACGAAGTACTTAAATCGGCGTAGGTGACACAAAAGAAACATTATTTATTCTGAAGCCATCAACAGAGTATTATAATGTATATGTTATTGTATAACCACTGCATCTAAAAAAACGCCTATATTTATGTCACTAGCTAACTAACTAATTAACACTACCTAACTAGTGGAACTTTCAACTCAATAATTCAAATCTAAAATTTAAACTTTCAATACAATTTTGTACCCTTTAGCTTGACTATTTAGACTTTCAACTTATGTCCAACTTTCAAACTTAGCAATTCAAGTATTCACACCTCCTAGGCAGTGAAACTTTGGGCTCAAAAAATTTGAACTTTCAACTCGAAAATTTGATCTTTCAACATGGATTTTACATCTTTCGGCTTGAAGCTTACAACTCTCAAGTCAAAATTTCTAACTTTCAATTCAATAAGACTTAGAAATTGTTAACTAGTAGTTAGTTAAATAATGAATGTTCACTATATAGCAACCACAAAAAAAAAACATCATCGTAAGCTGGTGACTATGATTGGGTGGGTGATGCATACCTCCTGTTCTCAAGGAATTTACGGAGTTTGTCGATGAGCTGCCTTTCATCCAACATCATCAGATTAGGATCTATGCAATTTTGCTCAAGGAGAATGTCCTTGAAAACTTTCTTCACATCAGGATTCCGACCGACGGAAACAAAAGCCCAGCAATCGAAATCTCCTTTAATCTTGTCGTACACTGCTCTAACAAGAGTGGTCTTGCCCAATCCTCCAAATCCGACAACAGAGACTATCTTCATTTTCTTATTGGACACATCGGCCTCCTCGGACAGCATCTTAATGAGCTCTTGATCCCTTTTCCCGTCGATGCCAACGAGCTCTGTCGCTTCCTTGTACAGAGCTTGGAGGTGTTGATTGATAGGCGTCGAGGTTGCAGGCGTAGCCACAATATTGTCGAATGTGTACCTGCCATGCCTAGTAGCCACTTCTTGGATTTGCTTGTTGATGTCTTGGATCGCATCGGCGATCTGATGGCGGGCCTTGCCTTTGCTGAACAAGTTGCCCATCCTCTCCATGAGCTTTTTGAGCATGTGCGGGTTGGGCGTAGCCTCACGGCCGTCCTCCATGCGCACCAAGAAGGTGTCAACGATGTCCTCCATGTCATAGGACAACTCCCTGACATCGCGTACCCAGAGCTTGACCAGAGGGTTAAGTTGTTCATGCGGCACCTCCGCCACCATGCGGAGAGCGGCGTGCATAATCTCAAGCTCTCCTAAGAGAGACTGGACTTGCTCCCTCATGCCCTTCTGCAGCTGGTACTCCTCCTTGACCAGCTCACCTAGCTTGGTGAGGAGGCTGCCCATTGCACCCGGCACCAACTCCATGGCTGGATTGCTCGCTCTCGAATCTCGATCTGTGGGTGGCTAGCTAGCTCTGGTTGCTCTGTTGATTTTGCGCAATGCTATGTAGGGAGTAGAGATTATTTTTATAGATAGAATGGACTATAGTTTACAGAATGATCCTTGACGTTGCATGCACCAATGGTGCACATAAATCAAATTATGCGGACAGAGATCTACATTTTACTATCTTCCATTACACGTGGAGTATTGTTCTTTGGGACACAAAATGCCAAGGAGTTGTTGCTGGTTCACCATCTTCCTTGACTGTTGTGTGGTCTGTGCTCTGTATGTAGTATTAGTGAGAGGTTGGCCATTGCTAAATTAATGACCCAGACAGCTAGGCGGCTATCTCGAATTGATTGGTTAGCTTACGGAGGAAATTAAGCTGAGGTCACAGCAAACGAATGAGGTGCATCTCCATCTGTTGTAAATTAAATTGCATCTCGATCAGTGCTATGGCATGTGCTGTTTGCAGTTCAGGCTTTGCAGCTGAGGACTGAACAATTTTTGAATCATCATGCTAGCAGTCTACCTTGTTTCCATCTGGATGTACTACTTTTGATTGATACAAATAACGCAACTTTGGAATCAAAGAACGATCCTGAGATGATTGAGCTTTGCTGAACAGAAATTTTGTTCCTCAAATCATGTGCCTGTTTACAATTATCAGTGGTAAACTGATTACATCTCACAGTTGTGTTTATTTCAGGCGGCTTCATCATAGAGATACCTAGTGTGTGTGTATAATCCCTCAGAGACTGAAAACTAGAAAAATAAACACCCAGAGGGCCAAATAGGCCAAGGCTTCATTGTGCAAGTGAGGGCCAATAAGGGATGCGCATGGGACGGTGCTTCCATCTCAGTGGAGAAAAAAATTCTTCATTGTGCATCGGCTGAAGAGGCGGAATTCATTGCTTGCCCTGAAGGTCTCCTCCACCTTGCACTCTCGGGTCTGGTGTCCTCCGCTATGAACCGGCGAACTGTGAATTCTACGGCAGTGTGGTTGTTGGGTATTCGAAGCTCCATGATTGTAATCCTACTCTTGATAGTTCAATAAAATCTCTCTTTTCCCTACAAAAACCCAGCATAAAGAAACTTGCATACAAGACTTTATGTAGTTCAAGCAGCAAGTGGAGTAATTGTAAAATCCTCCCAAAAAAGCCAAGTTAAGGAGTTGTTGCTGGTTCACCATATTCCTTGACAGCTGTGTGGTCTCTGTCTGTATATAGTGCTAGTGAGAGGTTGGGCATTGCTAAATTAATGACCCAGGCAGCTAGGCGGCCGGCTCGAATTGATTTGTTAGCTTACGGAGGAAATTAAGCTGAGGTCACTGCAAACGGATGAGGTACATCTCCATCAGTTGTAAATTAAATTGCATCTCGATCAGTGCTATGGCATGTGCTGTTTGCAGTTCAGGCTTTGCAGCTGAGGACTGAACATTTTTGAATCATTATGCTAGCAGTCTACCAGTGAATTATGTTATGAATAGCGCTTGTATTCAATATGAGGCCAAATGGTCGGTATATATACACAAGGTACAGGTGGTAAATATGAAAACTATGGAAAGAGTCCTAATACAACTCTATCTGTATATATCTCTAACATATATCTCTAACACCCCCTCCTCAAACTCATGATGGATCAACAACACTGAGTTTGGAGAGGTAGAAGCCATGCTGTGCTCGAGTCTGGGCCTTCGTGAAGAAATCTGCTATCCGAAGCTCCGAAGGCACATCTGAAGAGCCATCACCTGATCATGCACACAAGATCTCATGAAGGAAGCATCAACACCAATATGCTTGGTGAGCTCATGCTTCACAGGATCTCAAGCAATACTGATAGCACATGTACTGTCTGACAAAAGAGGAGTCGGTGTAGTGACAGAACATCACTACATCATAGAGTTACCTAGTGTGTGTATATAATCCCTCAGAGACTGAAAACTGGAAAAATAGACGGCCAGGGGGCCACAGGCCAAGGCCTCCTGTACAAGTACTACCTGTAGAAGCATTGCACCGGCCAGGAACATTATATTAGAAAGATTTTCCCCTCCCCAACAGCCAAAAATTAACTCAAAACTTAAGATTCTATCATCCACGAGCATCAACCAATGCAACAACATCACATTTCCACTGGAAAAATACTATCGTATCTCAACATCTTAGCACGCAAGTTTACAAGGTCAGTCACAGACTCACAGTTACTCCAAATGATCCAACTGATCCAATCCTCCCCTGCACGCGCATCGCAGACCACGAATCCCGAGTTGTTGGGATCCAAACAAGACGCGTGCATCATCCCTGACCACGAATCTCCGCGCAGCACGGACGGACAATGCAAGCCGCCTGCACGTACATGGCTGTAACATCCTAAATCTGGCTATATTTTAAAACCTTGGATTTTCGTCTATCCATGCCACCACTCAGATTTCAACTTTCAACGAGGATCCCAGAAAACGTGCAACTTTGAAATCAAAATTTTTAACTCCAGGACATTCAACAAGATTAGAAACTTTCAAATTCGAAACGTCCAAATGAGATTCAAGAACTTTCAATCTATATACAGAAGTCTTTCAAATTTGAGCATTTTCAACTAATATTCAAATTTTTCATTGAGAATTCCCCGTTGACACAAAAAAAACTTTTGATTTCTAATTTTTCATGTCACAAACATAGAATTTTAGGGATGAAAGCTCCCGGATATGCAGGAGCTTCAAATCACACATGGTGTTGTCTTCCAAAGCATGACGCTGTTATAGTAATATATAAGCGATTCTGGAGGAGTCGTCCCACATAATCAATCACATACAAGCACAAAGATGAACATTAAAGAATACAAGAGATATAATCTCGAGCCTTTCTTCGTATTTATAGGCGAGTAGGAGGTCGATCTCTACAAAGATCTGTGTGGTCGTCTAGGAAAGAAATTTTAGAAAGTCCACGTTTAGGTAGTGTCCACACGTATGGAAACCCATACATGAATTTGTTAGGCCGATGCCCAAGGTGTCAATTGTATTGGGCCTATAAATGGGTTGGAAAATTTGGCCCATAAATAAAATTAATTTGGATGGTGGGCGTGCTTAGTCCTGTGGCGCACCAGATGCCAATTTGGGCTCGTGGTAGCCAAACCCGAACGATCTCATGCCAACAACCGCGAGCGGAGAATTAGTTCGCTCCGGCGACCTCTCCGCCGCCGCCGCCATCGTAGCCACTTGCCACCACCTCGGTGGCTTTGATCACCAACCAATGGCACTTCATGGCGCCATCTTCTACTAGCTGGAGTGGCAACTTTCTTGTGCCAATATTCGAGCTTGGTTTGATGTGCTCAAGTGGTTCTCCGACCGCAGTATGAGCATGAACGACGTGGTTGCGGTCAAGAACATCAAGAAGGATTACATCGCTCGCTTCGTAACACGTGCAATGCAAAGGGCCCAACGTTAATAGGCGGACCTATCGACACTCGCTCGGGCTCTCCATGAGTTCCATTAATAATGTATTATGTGTTTCCTTACCTTTACAACTTACAAGTTGTCTGGACAAGAGCTTTCCCCCTGGCTCGCCAGTTGCTCGCTATCGCCTCCGTCAATAGGTAGGGTGGAGAGCGCGCGCGCGCAAGAATGAGTGGGGGGATGGTGATAAGTGGACATTATATGTACTGTGAATCTATTAAATTGTAATTTTATCTCTCTTTATATCACTTCAAACTAATTCTGAAATTATCAAAAGAAAATAGAAAAATATTGCACAGGTCTTGGAGATTGATGGATGGCTTAGACAAGGGTCCATATGAACTCACGCTCATAATTCTTCTTATTCCGCTTTATTTCGGTGTCGTTGTCCGAGTTGGCATTGCGTGCTTAATCGTAGCACCTTGATATATCACCTCCACGCGGGGCTTGCTTTGAGAGAATTTTGAACCAAGGGTGTTAGTGCCCAACCTTTGAACAATCATAAGTTTTGCAATTTGTGTTTCTCTATTGTTATGGTTGTGACCGTCTGTAGCTGCATTGTGTTGTCTCTTACCTTTTGCTATTGTTTCCTAAGCCGGTCGAGAACAAAATTAACATTTGGTCATTAATTTTGCATTTTGATCCATGTGTGTATGTAGTATGTACTATGTAGTGAGTGTACGTTTGATCGTCGCGAAGTGTTAGTGCTCTTATCAGAAAGATAATAAGAAAGTTTTGACTCTTACAGAGAAGTCGGGTCTACTCTATTTTTCTTTTGAGGGAAGGATCATAGCTCTTGGCCAAATTTACTTTCAGCTAGGAATTGATCTCACAGAGAGACTCAGAATTTGAAGCCTTGCTAAAATTATAGGCGGTGAACTACAAGAACTCGGATCCATCCTATGCGTGTTAAAATCTCAACAATCATTAACGTTACTCCATACCTCAATCCGACTAAAGAAGCAATCAAACTAGAATAATCTTAAGACCTAAGAAATATTCAGTTCAATAATAGAAACTTGCAAAGTACAAACTTGATATAGGTGTTTAGCTGTGACAACAGCGTACACAACGTTACATGTTCACAAGCACCTTCATTTACATAAATCTTACTACTTACAACAAACAGCTTTATTCTACATAAATATTACAACTTACCACAAGCAGCTTTATTCTGTCTTGCAACACTAAGTATACCATAATACAAAATATCATACAATCACCTTCATCACCTCATGTTAGAGGAAGAAAACATCATGCAGTAGCTTCACATTGGAGACAACTGAGGTGTCAGACGAAGAAAGTTAATGGTTGTCTAATCAACTTGATCTCAAATCATTTGCCCTTGCCTTTGCATCCATTCCTTTCTCACCAAATGAAGATGCTCCAAAACTTCCTTCATGGTGGGCCTCTCATCCACATCATCTTTGAGGCATCGAACTGCGATGTCACCAATCATCTCAAGACAATCTATGACTTCAGTAGACGTGATTTCCTCATCAAACATCTCCCTGGCCCTACTCCCTGTCATGTAAGACTTAACAAAGTTTAACGGGAGGCTCTTATTACCGTCATACCTTGCCTTCTTCCCGGTGATGAGTTCCAGGAGCACAACTCCAAAGCTATATACATCACTCTTCTCCGTAAGAAGGCCTGTCTTCATATACACAGGATCTATGTAGTTTGTATCCCCTACCACGAACCTAGTGTGGTGTTTGTCTATAGATAGGAGTCTGGATATTCCGAAGTCTGACACCCTTGGAGTGAACTTGTCATCCAGGAGAATGTTGCTTGACTTAACATCTCCATGAAGGATCTTTTGACTAGCAGATGAATGCATGTAGTCGAACGCTTCCGTGGATTCAATAGCGATTCCTAGACGCACTTGCAGTGAGAGAGGATGTTTTATAACATTACCAACATTAGTGATATTACCGTGAAGCACATCGTAGAGGCTCCCTTTATGGATGAACTCATAGACCAACATTGGAATATTTGTCTCCAAGCAACAACCCAAGAGTCTAACCACATTCTTGTGATTGATTTGAGCTTGAATGGTAATCTCATTTGCAAAATCCTTTTTGCGCGCCTCGTCAACTGTAATGGAGCGCTTGACCGCTACTTGTCGGTTGTTGTCAGTAGTTCCCATGTAGACCTCACCGAAGCCACCCTTTCCAAGGATTGTGCTGTAATTCTTTGTGATTTGGTCCATCTCAACCTTTGTGAAAATCTTAATGCCCATGTTTTTAATTAGTTGACCACCATTTTTTTCAAAAAGATCTCTAAGCTTCCTTTTCTCACGCTCCATGTGAAAGAAGATTAGTAGGACGGCCAAAATTGAGATGGCAATGATTGTTGCTGAAAACATATATTGTGTTGTTATTGTTTTGTGTCAGTTAAGATTTCACAAACCATAAAAGGATAAATTATTATATGAAGAGGGTGTTACCGATCACCGCTATTGCTGATTTGGGCAGTACGAGTTGACAATCCTTGTCATTTTTACTATTTTTTCTTCGTCCAAAATTGCATTTACACTCGTAGTCACCTTCTACATCGTGGCATGTCCCGCCATGGCAAGGATATTTTGTTTCATAAATGGATGCATTATTTTTTCGAAGCTCACACTCATTAATATCTGTAAAATGGAGAAAAAATACAGTGAATGTTACATAAAAGAGATATTGTTAACTGAAATTACTATGTGTTTCAATTCTCATGTCGCATGCCTTTGTTGAGTCAGGACATCAATTTGAACGTAGTAGTTAACTAGAGGCTACCTCCTCAAATCGTTAAGAAACTAATGAGTTATAGTATGACCTTGAAACCCTTTCTTTTTGTGCAAACTGTTGCTTGGACGGTCTCATCAAATTTGCCAACCCACAAAAGTAAATTCAATCGATGATTAATGACTAATTAAGGGGTAGCATAACACTATAAGTTTTAGAATTTTTTAAATAATTATTTTTTATTCTGAATTACAATATTATACCTGTTTTTTTTATTTTTTTGTATTTTGACCATACGTCTCCCTAGTCGTCTAACCGTTGGGCGTGTGACACCCGGGCCATGATGGCCCATATATGTGTGTGCATATGAGGGTGTGGGTTAGTCCTATATTGCTAATTTAGCTTGAGAAGCACTTACATATAAGCATAGGAGTTCCAATGGTAGCACCACCGGTTAACCGTTTTGTGCGAAGCAAGGACGAAAGTGCAAGCGGGTTGCTATGTGTGCGTGGCCTATCCAGAATGGGGTTAGGCTTAAGCCGATTTGGACCCTAGGGCGTTACAAATGGTATCAGAGCCGACTCTCGCAGTTACATGGGCGCGAGCATATGGCGCATGGCGCGTGTGGGCCTGGAGTGGACACACGGCATGGCATATGTGCTGGCACTGAACGCACGAACATATGCCAAGAGGGGAGATCCTTATCATTTGCCCCGGTGTGGGTATGTTGGTCTGACGAGGACGTCGGGTCCTTTGAGGGGGGGTATATGTGACACCCCGGCCCATGATGGCCCATGTTTTTCTTGTTTGAATGGTCTTTTTCAATGAAGCTTCGATGTGGAATTTAGCACAATGATAGATGCATCCTTGCAGCCAGGTGTACATCCCCATTGGAGGTACTCATATCGACATCAGATGTCCCCCCTTTTTGCAAAAAATAAAAATAATAAAAAAGAACACTGACTGACAGCCATGTAAGACTACAAATCAGTTTCACTACTTTCACTACTTTCTTTTCCATCCATTATGGTTGATGTACATCTGTTTGTGTAGCCTCGTAGAGTTTTGAAGAATAGTATTGAAGACAATACACGTTAGCTAATAACTGTTTCCCCCCCTTGTTTTGTGTTGTAATTTTTTGAAGACTAATTCAGTCTTGATTTCAATTCAAATTTGTCAAGAGAGAGAGAGAGAGTAAAGACATGAGTTTATCTGGAACTGGTAAATACTTGGTATTTAACACAATAAGCTGAGGGTTCGTTGTGTTCTGAAGGAAAGAAACAAACGGACTTACTTTTGCATCCACCGGTGACGTAGGGATTGCCAGTGTATCCCTTGGAGCAATTGCAGAAGTATCCTTCGCCATTGGTGGCATTGAAACAATCGCTATGCAAACTCACGCATGCGTCCCCGCCGCCGCCCGGATGGCACGTCCCGTTGTTCCTGATGGCCCAGTCGACCACGAGAGGCAAACTCCGGTCACCAATCCTTTTGGCAAACGTCATGTTGCTGACGACGTCCTTTCGGTTGAAATCATGCCTACAGTATAAGTACATGCGGTTAGTTGTGGTACTAGCTCTGTAGTCATGAGCTAATTAAGCAAACATTATAGCTCTTATTTTCTTAATTGATTCGATAGCCTGCACGCGTGTGCGCGTGCATCAAATCGTTGCTTTTCAATTTTAATCTTCATCAAAAACCTGTACTTTTATAGGTACGTACCAGCCTTTCTCGGCCATGAAGGCATAGCTGCAGGGGCTGTATTCCCACGCAGGGTTGTACTCATCGGTACCACTCGCCCAGTTGACGCCGATGTAGCTGAGATCATTGGTGATGGACGTCTCGCAGCAGCCGAGCCCGATGCACTTGCCGTCGTCAACCTTGACCTCGCTCTCGCTCGCGCAGTAGGTGATGCAGCCGGTGTAGTAGGTCTTGTTGTTCCGGCCCGAAATTGTGGCGATGGTGAAGCAGCCGAGGGAAGTGAACTTGTTCTGCGTCGGCGAGACCAGGAACGGCGAGGAGCTGAAGTTGAAGGACCAAATTAGTTCCGTTGACTGGTTGATCGAAGTGAAGCAGACGTACGACACGCCCGTGTAGACGCGTATCTCGGCAGTCTCTATTGTTATGCTGATGATCTCCAGATTAACCATGTATGGTCTTGGAGGTTGAAAGATGTCGTTGCATGTAATTGGGAAGTAGTCGAAGCCTGGCCAGGAACAGTTGTCGCCGATGCCAAACGGATAAGGGATGGATACGTCGCCGCACTTGTGTTGGCAGTTCGGCCGTGGGGCCAACGCCATGTCGCTGGAGGCGACGGCGGCGGCGATGCACATGGCCGCCATCGTCACCAGAAAGAGGAGGGGGGAGAACCAGCTGTTCACTTGTGGCATGGCTGCTAACTCTGATAGGTAGAAGAGGGGGAAGAACCAGCTGTTCACTATATATTTTTGCAGGATTACGTAATTCGATCCAGCTAGTTTGCAGGCTGGCTGGGTAGATCTATGTATTTATCACACTACTAGCTAATAGCTCTCTGGTAGTGTGGCCGTATGCAGCAGGCTCCTCTCTAGGCATGCATATTTATAGGCGCAAGCGCGCGGGGGCAAGTTCCATCTTTAAGTGGCAGTTAAGACTCCCCTCGTTCGATTAATTCACTGCCGTTACGTCGCTTTAATCTTTCCCCTCGTTTGAGCAGTTCTTTTGGGCTCCAAACTCACTTTTTGGAGGAAGCATTGCTAGTGGCGCTCCGAATTTTGATTAGCTAACTCGGTGAGTAGAGCAGTTAATTAATAAGAGCTGTGCTGTGATGGGAGAGAGCACGAGAATAATTAATAAGAGCAAGAGAGAAGAGTATGGTAATCACATCTGCAAATATCTAGAACTTTGGAATTACTAATTCCAAAAAAGTTGTGTCATCCAGGTATATATTGTGGATTATATGGTATTCAAATATATGCAAATTTGGAAGTAAAATCAGAAATTTGTTAACCAAGTTTATATGATTTACAAAATTAAATATTTCAAAACTTTTAGCACTAACTTTTTTTATATAATTATGCAGCCTGTGCGGATGCGTCCATCCGATGGCCCCAAGTTGTAGGTATAAGAGAATAAAGAATCCATGGCAAGTTTGTAACAATTTTTATAACATTTCATGTGTATAAATTTTGCATTAAATATTTCAAAAAGAAAGGCATCGAAAATATTAAACCAGCTCATCTCACTCACCACGTGGGAACCAACTCAGTATGCAAACCTTCCTGGTTTCTGGTTTGAACCTGATATGATCTGATTTTATAAGTACAAGGGGCTATTTACTACTTCTTGATTTATGTACTAAGAAAAATATACCACATAAAGTTGGACAGACAGAGTATTATTGTTTGTAGAGTAGTTACTTTGGGAAGATATTACTTGTGGAGTACTTTCTTTCGGAAAGCATCCTTATGTACATGTGAATCCACCTAGCTGGCTCATCATTGTCAGCGGGAGCATCTGGTTAGCGTCAGCAAGGGTCCCTCCTCCGCCCGTGTCTACACCAGTCTTGACTCGCGGTCGCGGCGATGCCGTGCGACGCTTTGGTCGGAACGGCGACTTGGCTGCGCTTGGAATTGACGCAGTCGCCTTGCGTTTTTTCTACCCCTGCTGACGGCAAAAAGATTCGCGCGGACCGAGAAATAGAGAAGCACTGGATGCTGAACCAGGCTTCCCTGTCCTCTTCTTTGTGTTTTCTTGTACATAGTAGTAGCATAGAAGAAGTAGATGCTATTGCAAACCTCACAAAAAGTAAAGTATAATAAATAAGGTGTTGACACGTGTAAAATAATAGGGACGGAACAGAAAAGCTTTGTTCCTGGATGCTTGTCTCTCGGCTGCTTTCGATCTGATTGCGTGTGATCGGCTTTTGTGGTGCGTCCCGCTCGAGATGGAAACAACTCGTGTCATGTTGGCCAATTTTTTCTTATCTAGACTCTGATATTAATTATTAGTTTCATCTTAGAAAAAAATCATACATGTAAATAAACAGAAAAAAAATACATATCTACCATCATACTATTATTAGTTTCTATTCTCTTACTTTTTTTATTAGTTTCTATTCTCTTACTTACTTTTTTTTATAAACAGAAAAAATCATCTTTAGAATTATTAGTTTCCGCGTTACATATGACCGATGGATCGCCACGACCTACACTGTCCCGTTAAACCATATATACTAGCTGGTGCTGTGGACATAGAATCAATGTTGCACGTTGAAACACCGGAATTTTATCGGAACTAGATAGGTGGCTCATGTATTTGTACGGATTATCTTTAAAACATATTTAAATAACTTAATAATATATATGTAATTTTACTTTATTAAAAATAGATTGTTGAATAACTTTATTTATGATACTTTAATATTATAAATTATAAGAAGAGGAAAATACTCACTTCTCCAATATTTGTCACACGTGACCAAAACTTTTTTCCCCACATACATTTTTATGGAAATATTTATATAGCAAACAATAAATATAATATTACATAACAATTTTCATTTATATTATCATCATTTTTTATTATTGAAATACTTGTTTGCATGCTCATAACGCACATCATATAAATTACATCAGTATAGCTAAGTGAACATTCGTTAATGATCTCACTCTCAATCCATCTATCCTGTGAAGGTCCATCAAACAAATGGTCGTAATGTTTTTGTTTTTATGAGAATTTTTAGCACTTATTTTTTTCTTAACGATTGTAAATTACCTGTCATCAATTTTTATTATATAATATATTGGCAAGTTGAAAATTACAAGACAGTAGATTTAAAGAAAAAGATTTTCGCTACGCATTGCAATCATTCACCCTCTCTGATTGCCATCCACTATCCTACAACACTTATTCGGGAGAAACAACAACTCACTTCGCGCGCAGACAGAGATAATTAATAATACTACTACTCTTCAAAACGCACTAGCCACCAATTAACAGGAGATATACATAAGAGATCATCTATCAGCACTTCAGCAGACATCGATGGAAAAGAAAGCAATGAAACTGGAGAAACTAAACAGCAGAAAACAAAAGGCAAAAGGCAAACTATGAAGTAACCACCACAAAAAGTTCAGGCAGGACTAGCAAAAATTGCTTGAAGCCTGACCAAACAGGTGTCCAATATAAATATCTGATTACGAAGTGAGGTCATTCAATTTGCGATAGGCATTAAGACCAAATCAAAGACAGCAGCGCGATGTTTATCTTACTTATTTGTTATTTCTTAGAAATTACGGCGAAGATATTACTGGTGAAGTCAAGAGAGAAATTTGTAGAGTACTTACTTTCTCCATCGATTTCCTCTGATCGATTACTAAGGATATTATTAGCGACTAGAGCCCCGGCAATTACAACACTATTTGGAGACATGGAGCGCTCTACAAACGTTAGATGGATTTATTTGTAGACTTTTGGAATTTGGTTGTGTGATCTCTAGATGCTAAGTCTTACATTTAAATATTTTAAGGCATACCAGGAAATCAGTAATCCGTCAGCAGTAGTGCAGCAGATTAACTCTCCGTTTCACAGTATGAAAGACTTATTTCAAACTTTTTTGGGATTTTGCCATGTAAATATATATTGTAATCTCTTTCATCCCTTTTCAGTGACACACTCACGACCACGTCGCTCATCGTCGTCATGGAGACTTTTCAATTTCCGGGGAAGACTTAGAAGGAGCATGACTAATCGATAGAGGTGGGATTTAGACCGTGCCGTATCGGCACAGCATGGATTTAGCGTGTTGTGATTCGTGTCGTGCTATGTCGGTTTGGACCAGCCACCCATCATATCGTGCCGTGTCGGACCGTCTTGCCTCCGGTCAAGTCTAGGTATGGCCCAGAGCTTGACAGGCTAGCATCATGCCGTGCTGGCCCTAGCCCAGCCATAAGTAGTTATAGATAGTGGAGGTAACAGCAACGATGATGGTGGCAGCCACCATCCTCATTCCTCTCGTACTCGTCTCGTTAAAAACCTAGTTAAAATTTCATTCCATTGTCACATGCCATTCCAACTATGAACTTTTGTGTAAATTACTTGGAAAAAAACTTTTGTTATTATAGCAAAGGCTTGGTTAGGAATTCAGGACAAACCAAAAGCGGTTGTATGGGCACTCGTATGGGTTGTAACAGGTTGGTAGGAGCCACGGTTCGTTGTATACCGGATGTGAGGACATGAGCAATTGTTGAGGCTAAAGTTCGGTTGGCGAGTATAGCCTCCCATTCTTCGAGGGGATTGTATAAGATTAAAGCAACATGGACATGTACAAGCGTGTGTAGGTCTGAAGCAAATGTTCCTCTTTTATTGATGCACATGAGCATGGTTGTTTGGATCACGATGATTATAAATGAGCTTTCGTGAACCAGGTTGAATTGTAAACACACATGCCCTGTTGTTTTTGGTTTTCAACAGTTTTTGTTTTTTGGTTTCTCTCAGCATTCACTATTTATTAACTAACATGAGGCCTCCCTTGACCGCAGCTAGTTTCCCTATCCACCCAGTCGTCAAGCTCAGTTGCAACCTCAGCTTTAGCAGCGGTGAAATTATCAAGTGCTTCTTTATCACGGCTCTTGGTCCCCAAATTGGATTTTCCCCAACTACCATAAGATTCTGCTGGTGTGGCTCTCTGCCGGTAATATTTGCCACAGATTCTGCTGGTGTGGCTTTCTGCTATCGCCACATTCTCGCAACCGATGATGTTCTTTCTTGCTTGGCTGCTTAATTGGTGCGCACATAGCACTAACATTCCGAAGCGAATCCTTTCCTGATTTCTTGGTCTGCTGAGGCCTTGATCATAGAACTGCTAAAGACAACGCCTGCAACTTGTGTTTTATGCTAGCAGTTGGGCTGGTGCACGGTGTGCTAAGCTGCGGGAAGAAAAAAGAGGAAAGGGAGAGCGGCCAACGGGGAGAGAAAAAGGAAAACAGGCTAGGTCGATGGCTGGGATTCGGCCCGAAGGCGTGGGAGGGAAAGAAAAGATTTAAAATTTTATTTAGGATTTGTATTTTTATTTGAATTTGGATTTGAACACTTGAGGAATTTTTGCATGAAGAGATTTTTGGAAATTTTGATTAGTACACAAATTACTTTTAGAAATTTTCAAACTTGATTTTTGGCAAAGGAAATTAACTTAAAGTTTTAAATTCAAGCAAGGCTTTTGGGAAACTTTTAAACATGCACCAAAAATTTTGAAACTCATGAAAATTATGCAAGTTTTATTTGGAAGCCAGTTTTGGGCTGTTACAAAACCTACCCCATTAAAAGGAATCTCGCCCCCGAGATGGAGAGGAAGAAGATTCTACCTCTCTTCTTGGTGGAGTAGAAGAGAATTTAATCGCACAATGAGTATGGCACTAGGCCAACTGACGCTTGAGCTGACAGACTCACAGGCGCCTTTACCTCCCACTCCTTTTTTTACATCCCTAGTGACTAAATAGACTTCAACTTAGCTAAATTATCCCTGGTGACTAAAAGCTCTTGGATAACATATGCATGAATAGTTGTGCCAACGGTAAAACAAGCATTCATTTTCTCAATTTTATCTAATTACATAAGAATGTGCAAATATCAATTTATCTAGCTCAGAATGCAACAACACATGAATCACAAACAACATCATCAGGATTAAAGACTTGAGCCTAGCTACTTCAGCATTCAGATTTTCAATAACGAAGTCCTGCTTCTTCAACAACTTCTTGCATTTTCTTAAATCTTTGTCCAAGCACACAATAACATGAGGCAACTCATCGTACAAGGGCTTTACCTCATTCGATTTGCTGTAGAGATCATCCTGGCTCGTTGCTTGCTATGAAGCACATGCCGATGAAGTCCTATGCCTTCTTCTTGCCTCGTGGATTATCCTCGTCGTCCTCGGTCCCCAAGTCAACATGCGACTTGCTATCGTTTTACAAAAAGCAACAACTACAACGTAAAACTATGTGCTAACTGTTACTGTAGGAATAAACATTTTATTCTGGAGACTTTTTTAATCCAACACTTCCACTCCCACTTTACGGAAAACTAAAATATCTAATTAGACAAAACCATTCATTACCACTTATTGCCCTCACAAATACAGATTGCAAACTGACACAAGCATTAACTTAATCTACTCCAGCAAGACCTGTGAATGGCCAAAGCATCTCAAAATTTCAAATCAGCCAAGTTTCTTACGAGCCGACATAATCATATTATGCTGGTTTCTCCAACAAACGAGATCGAACTCCCCAGGTAATGATTCTGACCAATTGGACACCTGCCTCGTTTCGATTAGTGTGCGGTTGCAGTCTAATCGTCAATAACTTCCATCTTGTTAGCACGAAAAAAAAAAGACAAAGAAAAATACAAATATAACAAATAAGAAAAAGCAAAAGCAAAATTGGATCTAGAACAAAGATGGACAAATCGTCCCTGCCACATCAGTTGTAGTTTTCCTGATTCCTTTAGCAATCACCAGAGCAAAGATGGACCAGAAAATAAAGTGCCACTGATTTCCCCTACCGCACCACAAGTAATGTTCCCCGCAATCTCTCCTCGCGAATTCTCAAAAATTCTACGACATACAAACACTAAACCGCCCCCAAATCAACGTGTTCCCAATTATCACATCTAAAACCCGAGAAATCGCTGGTAAACAACCAAATCAAGCGCAAACAGTAGGTACCAGGAACCAACAATTGATTTGGGGGCCTAAGAATCAACAGAGGCTGAAATAAATATTTGAAACATAGGACCGATTCACTTCTAACCAAATAAAAATAAATAAAATAACAAATAGTGGCAAGGCACGGTACTAAAAACTCGAGTGCTCCCACCCATGCATGATGCTATCACTCCACTAACCTTTTACCTGAGAATGAAAAAGCAAGCGTGAGATTTAAAAATCTCAGCAAGTACCCAACAACGGTCGCAACACAGTAAATAAAGGACAGGTAATGCAAGTAATACATGTAGAGGACAAGTAAAGCAAGCAAACAATTGATGCATGTTAAGTGCAATGAAGCTAGGCTATCGGAAACACTGATACAGACTGGAGACAAAGATCACAGAAACAATGGCATTAAAGATAAATGCTATTTAGCAAGTTATGACAGTGGCACCGACGATCACTTCCTACATACCCGGTTATACGAGAATAGTCAGGCACGCCATTGTCCTCGGCTGTATAACCGCCGACGGGGTGTAATATCCTGAGTAACGAAAATGTACGACCCCGTACTTACCAGGTGGGGTGGTAATCTTCCCTATATGTGGATGACCCTGGGCCTGAAAACTGTCATCTGATCAATCAAGATAATTGTTATTTAACAAGTTGTGGCAGAGGCACTGGTGAACGGTAGGTGAATTTGCAGAAGAGAACTGAACTGTAGTAGGACAAAATGAAGTGCAGGCAAGCTTAGTTTTTTTGGATTCAAATAAACTGTCTCAGGGTTTCATCTACATGAGAATTCTATGTTCTTACTTTTTAGTATTCTTGGTTCAGTTTTTTTGGGTTCAAATAAACTGTCTCAGGGTCTCAGGGTGTCAAGGTTGATGCATTGCTGGAATCAATCTCCAAGTTTCCCTTTTGGATCGTCAACCTTGTCAGTAGGCCACGCATTGGATTCAGCTTACGTGGGTTTTTGGCCTTGTTTTGTTTCCGTTTTCATCTTGATCCTCTCCCATCGCGCTCTGTTTTCTTTCGTTGCGTTTCTTCTTTATTTTTTTCTTTATGATCAATTCAGTTTTGATCAGGAGGATGCATGATCTGTCGCTGTAATCATCGCAGTCCAAGCCCTTTTTCATTCTTTGTCGCGCTTGACAATGTCGAAGGCGTAATGCGAGAAGGCCCAATAGCCACGATGAAAAAGGACCAGAGAAAAGAAAATGAAAGTTCCAACCGCAACAACAGAAATCCTACAAAAAATAAAAATAAAAGCCCAACAAGTAAGCCCGGTAAGATTTCATAGACCCGTTCAGCATTCTCGGGCCTTTATTTATTTATTTATTTTTCTGTTGGTTTTTGAATAGACACTCCTTTCTTTCAGAAGGGATCATAGTTGATACGAAACTACAGAAAAGGACCGCGGACCGAATGGGCGATAGAAAATTCAGATGGTGTCACATGGTAGCTGCTGTTTACCTATCGCCTGATAACATCTCCACTTGTGCGCATGCTACATTTGTAGAAACATGACCAAATTGCCAACCATTCAATGGTAGATTAGTTAGCACTGCAAGACTACAGAAAAGTCAACTAGTCACTCCCACGATACGATATTGTCGCCTCTTCCGCAACGCGATCGAATAGAAATTTGTCATTCGTGGGTAATCATTTCAATTCAAACAGTAAGCAGCGGGCTTTGCTATATGCCGTGCCTGTGACATTTTTTTGTTTCAAGCAAGAGAGGGCTTAGCTTATCGGATGCGGGTGTCGGGGTAAATGAGACCATAGGCCCATAGCTCATGGCATGGGCTGGAATACTCCAGTGCTAGAATAAGATTAAATCAGCGATCCAAGCCTCGAGTACAAGACACTTTTTTTCCTCTCTTTTCTGACAAGGAAGAAACTAAATGTGCATATGCATAGCATTCGTTTATACTGCCACTCTATGCAGCGTAGCAAAGATAACATGAGCATTTTTATTCGAGAAACATAATAGGAAACATTGAAGCGAGCATACGTGACGTCTCGTTTCAGAGCTGAGAGAGTTTTACAAGCTTAAATTTAACGACAACGTGAAGAAACCAGGCACTAGTTCGCTAGCTATATATGAGCAAGCATTCTCCGTCAGTAAACTGAAACAAGTTAGGAAACTAATTAACTGCAGCAAAACACTGTGAAAGGAAAGAAGAGTTGTTCCAGATTAACTTGATTCCGTAAAGAAGACACCATCCCCTCCTTAAAAGGGAGCAATTGATGAGCAGTAGCGGCTGTCTTTGGTGAGGACGATGCAAGTTGAGATGGACTCTTGTCAGGGGTGGTTGGGGTTCGATTCGACCTTTGTACGTTCAAGTGTGCACGTTCATGGCGACATTAGTTAACTAGATTCTCCGGCGTCCTCGTCGCCATGGCCACCTGAAGCTGAGACAGAAGGAGCAAAAAGAAGAATGAATAATCAAGAAACACGGACGTGAGCGAAACGAAGCATGTGAAGAAGTCAAAAGCATTTATTAGTGAGGCGGACGAGTGTGCGAGATTCCTCACCACTGGAGACGTCCATGCCATCGTCATCGCTCTCTGAAATTTAGAAAATAAAACTGAGGAAGAAAGAAGAGGACAATAATAATAACAACAACTAAGAAACACGTCAAAGCATGTACGAAAGTATTACTAATTAGGTGGATGAGTGCCCGTACCCGATCAAAAAGTTGAGAAAGAAGGAGCAGAAAGAAGAATGAATAATCAAGAAACACATGTGTGAGCAAAACGAAGCATGTGAAGAAGCAAAAGCATTAATTAGTGAGGTGGACGACTGTGCCTACCTGGAGATAGATCGCCACTGGAGGCGTCCATGTAATCGTCGTCATCGCTTTCTAAAATTTAAAAAATGAAATTGAGGAACTAAGAAACAAGCCAAACATGTATGAAAGCATTATTAAGTAGATGGAAGAGTGCCTGTACCTGGCTCGAAATAAATTAAAATGGTGGGATGGTTGGGATGGACGTCGACTGCATGCCGCAGCGCCGCCTCTGCTTCCTCCACCTCCGTAGCGTTGGCTCCATCACGATGAATTGCAACAATGATGTGGCGGAGGGAGCGCGGGTTCCCCAGGCCCGAGTCAAGTACGCCGTTGCCATCATCTTTGGCTATCCGAACATCAAAATGGAATTTAACCTCTTGAGCCCTTGGCAAAGCTCCTTCTTGAAACATTAAATGTCCGGTGACATTTTTCCAAAAATTTAATGTGAAGCACACCAAAGAGCGGAACAAATCAGCACCGACGTGTAGCAACCTTTGCGTTTGGGGGCCACTCAGTATCTCTAGAGAACAAAGAGCCGGCAACCTCCCAAGGAGCTGCAGGTTCTCCTGCCGTAGTTCCTTGACATGGATGGATAACTCGGAGAGGTACGACAGATGCGAGGGATCCCACGCTGCAAGTGTAGAGAATGCGTTGACCTCGCTCCAAATATCCGAGTGAAACGTGCGGAGATGTCGAGGGGGCACCCAGCATTCCCCCAAGAGATCCATGGATCGAAAAGAACCACTAATAACTAGGATCTGGATATTGTGCAGGTTGCATAGAGACTCCACGAAAGCTTCCTCCAACTCTTCTGAGCTCTCGTTCTCACCGAAATAAATTTTGAGCTCCCTCAGTCTTGTCAGATTGTGCAACTCTTTCACAATGTTTGGGCACCCATTGTGCAGCACTTCCATGGATGTCAGATTCCCCATCCCATCCGGAAGCCTTTTAGTGAATTGGTCAAGAAGCAGGCACATCAATCTTCTTAGTTTAACAACAGTCGACGGCAATTCCATTAGACCATAATTGCCTCTTACATCCAGCACCTGCAAAAACTGCAGCTTTCCTGTCTCTTCTGGGAGTTCACGGATATATGTACGGGCTAGACCCAGGTACCTCAGCTGAAATAAATTACCAACATCCCTAAGGTTAAGACGGCTACTTTCCTCAAAATTACACCCTTCTAGATCCAATACACGTAAAACATGAAAGCTCGAAAGAGGCTGCATTAGATTAATAGCACGTCGAAAGATAATAAAGGACCTCACTTGTGACACGGGAACAAGAGGTGTGGTTGACACGGAAACAATAGGTGTGGTTTCATCTACCTTACTATTTTGGAGGGATAGCCTACGAACCTTGCTTTGCGAATTAGACGTGCTTTGCTCGGTACCATCCAATATAGTAACAAAGTTTTCTTCACTTGACAAGGAACAAATGAGATCACGCACCATATCATGTACACGACAAGCTCTTGCACTGCCTTCCCAATTGATATCTTCTGGCTGGAT
Organism: Bonia amplexicaulis; assembly: GCA_036346245.1. Classification (NCBI taxonomy): domain Eukaryota; kingdom Viridiplantae; phylum Streptophyta; class Magnoliopsida; order Poales; family Poaceae; genus Bonia; species Bonia amplexicaulis. The sequence continues at coordinate 126,051 of JAYGGG010000804.1, read as the reverse complement.
CATGCTTCTATTTATGAGCTCATTGAAGCAACTCTCTCCAAACTTAAATAGGCTAGTTTGTTGATTTTCACACTGGAAAAAATCTTCAGCTATCCACCTCCATATCAATCCATCCCTGTCGATCTTATAATCTTCTGGAAATATACTTAGATATAATAAACAAGTCTTCAGCTGAGAAGGTAGATCGTAATAGCTAAAAGATAATATCCTTTGCATCTCCTCCGCATAAGCGTGTTCGGTAAGTCCACGACCAATAGAATTGAGCACAGTATACCATTCATCCTTTGTCTGGTTATGGCTAGCCAAAAGACTAGCTATAGTAATGATGGCTAATGGTACTCCACCGCATTTCTTCAAGATATCTCTGGATACTTGTTCCAATTCAGGAGGACATTCACTCCTATCCGAAAATATTCTTCGATAGAAGAGCCTTTGTGAGTCATCGTCAGAAAGAGGTTTCATTTCATAAACCATATCATCACTAGAAGAGCAACATGCTTTGGAGACACTGAGAATACGGGTTGTCGTGATTAGTCGACTGTCGAGATTATTCCCATTAGGGAAAGCCAACTTGATATATTTCCAATGTTTTTCATCCCATATATCATCAATTATGATAAGGTACCTACATCAGTTTGTGAGGGCATTAATGAAACACCTATACACGTGACAAGGCTAAAGAACCATGAATCCGAAAATGGCATTATAAATCGGCAATAAAGTGCTGGACAAGAAAATTAGAGATTTAAGATGCATGGGAAAAAACAGAGTGCGGATTGCGGGATCGACGATCATGTAGCGGTACAGCTAGTAACATAACTTTTAATGTCACAACGGTGAGATCCATCTCCAGAGATGAAATGGCAATTCGCCCACTAATTCTCTATCTGGACGCTAATAATGCCCCTGGCGGGTCTAGGTTCGTGTATATGCTGCTAACGGTAGTATGTTTCTTGATGCATATGTAGATTAGCTAACAGCTACCCTGCGTACGTGTTTTCTATTGGTGCACATTTATGCGCGCCGAGTGCCAGCTTACATTCATTGTACGGGGAGGATGCAGAGGCTTCAGATGGAGCCCATACGGTATAGTTTAAATAAATAAAAATGGAAGTATTTACAAGCAGGACATAGAGAGAATTTATATTCCTCACCGAGGGCAACACTATATCGTCTAGCCAGGGAAAAATAGATTAATATTAATATAAATACAAACGAGAAAATCTACATGTTGAGATTAATATAGGTGTGTGTAGCTCTTAAAGGCATGGAGGTGTCTCAATCCCACCAGCTCTTTAAATTAATATAGTTTTTTTTTCATTTTTGTTATTTTCAACATTGAAGGGATTTGAACGTAAATTTTATATATAAGCAATGTTGTCAGAATTGTGATCCTGAATCGGATCGGAGGTTCTTTGATAGGATCATAAATCATAAGATCGATGTAGAATCTAAGATCTTATCTGATTCTATCAAATAAATATCATAATTTAATATTTGTTGATATGGATTTATACTCCAAAAATAACCCTGACATAATTTTAGGTTGTAACATAATGATTCTGAACTTATTATTTGCAATGTGATAATTCTATGTTTGGATTTATAATTTAGAACAATTTCAATTTAATAAAACAATTGAGCGTGTTTCTAGAACATAGGAACTTCACATTAATTTTGTAGAAATGTCATATAAAGCAATATAATTAACACATGTTCCCCTGTTCCAAATGGGGGGGGCCTCTAGGTTAGAAACCAATACTAAGGGCATCTGCAATGGTCTGAGTCAGCTAGCTATATACATGTACACATCAGCATATATCCTATGTGGAGGAAAGAGAGTATGCAAAAAAAACCGAGCCAGCTCTTCCTTAAGCACTAGTCTATAACGTCAAACGAGGCAGCATCTATAAATTCTGTGTGTGCATGTAAACATCAAATAGATATCCTTGTAGATAGTTCTTTAGAATGTTAGCTTTAGTGTGTATTATATAAATGATGTGGAAGTCTTATAGTTAGTTGTTAGCTATAACCATTGCAGATGCCCTAAGGTTCAACCAACTTATGGCCTAGAAATCCCCCAATCGAATACAATTAGAAATCCAATTCTTAGTCTAGGTAGGGCTTATTTAGAATATAGGAATTTCACATAAATTTGACAGATAACACTATAGTTCCCGCAAGAGTCCTACCAAATACTCACGTTTCAAACAGGAACTTAATGTGACTTTCCATATTGTTGTTCCACATTGCAAATTTCAGAAGAGCCAAGGTGCAGTAGCCGAGCTCGTAGCGCCCGAGCAGGAGGACCAGAACGGACTATACACTATTGATCTTGGGCTAAAAAGATGGAAATACTATAATACAGTCATAGCGGCAAAATGCAGCTATTTGTGGCTTACGAGTGGCAAATAATCTACATGAAACTTTAAAATGGTAAATTCTAAATCGAGGGTCTTGGCAGTAGCAGATCATTATTTTTTTAGAAGGACTACCGAGTAGTTTTTTTTTTAAAAAAAACTAGGACCACCGAGTAGTTGGATGAGTAGTAGGTAGGAGGACTCGGGACAGGGGATGAAGTTGGGCCTTGGGCTGTCGGGCAGGAAAGGATGCAAGGAGCCAGCCATGCATCCAAGGAGGTCTGTTTTAAGAAGGTTTTATCGGCTAGTTCGATTTCTGATATCTATAAATCGCACCGAATACAGTATACCAAAAAATTTCGGTCTACTCGGTTCGGTTTAGTATACGGTATTCTGTTCCGTAGTAATTTGCCCCACCTAAGAATATACCATTCCCTGCATCTACAATTTTTTTTAGAATTTTTCAAAATGTTTAGACGTGGGATGCAACATTGGGAAGAGATACACTAGATATGTTCTCTTGTGGACATATAGCATCCAAACAATTTTCAATTATGGTAACTGCATATATACGCTTGAATATTGGCGCAACCTATAAGGTTCATAGATGTATACTTGATAAAGTACAAAGTAATTTAAGTCGGCGTAGGTGGGTACAAAGGAAGCATTTATTCCAAAAGCCTTCAATGCACCGCTATAGTTTATACGTTCTACTATTATAGCTACAAACACTAACATTGGGTGGGTGATGCATACCTCTTGTTCTTAAGGAATTTACGGAGTTTATCGATAAGCTGCCTTTCAACCAACGCCATCAGATTGGGATCCGTGCAATTTAGCTCAAGGAGAATTTCCTTGAAAACTTTCTTCAAGTCAGGATTCTGGCCGACGGAAACAAAAGCCCAGGAATCAAAATCTCCATTAATCTTATCGCACACTGCTTTGACAAGAGTGGTCTTGCCCAATCCTCCAAATCCGACGACGGAGACTATCTTTAGTTTCTTATTGGACACATCGTCCCCCTCGGACAGCAACTTAATGAGCTCTTGATCCCTTTTCCCATCGATGCCAACGAGCTCTGTCGCTTCCCTGTACAGAGCCTGGAGGCGAGGATCGATAGGCGTTGAGGTTGCAGGCGTAGCCACAATACTGTCGATTGTGTACCTGCTACGCTTGTTGGCCACCTCTTGGACTTGGTCCTTGATTTTTTTGATCGTGTGGGCGATCTGATAGCGGGCCGGGACTTGGCTGAACAAGTTGCCCAACTTCTCCATGAACGAATGCATCCTGTGCGGGTCAGGCGTGGCCTCATGGCCATCCTCCACGCGCACCAGGAAGGTGTCGACGATGTCCTCCATGTCGTATGATAGCTCCTTGATGTCGCGTGCCCAGAGCTTGTCCAGAGAGGTGAGCTGCTCACGTGGCACCTCCGCCACCATGCAGAGAAAGGTGTGCATGTACTCAAGCTCTCCTAAGAGAGACTGGACTTGCTCCCTTAGGTCCATCTGCAGCTTGAACTCCTCTGTCACCTGCTCGCCAAGCCTCTCTTTCACCTGCTTGACAAGCTCCTCTTTCAGCAGCTCGCCCAGCTTGGCGAGCAGGCTGCCCGTGGCACCCGTCACCAAGTCCATGGCTCGATTGCTCGCTCTCGACTCTCGGTCTGTGGGTAGCAAGCTATCTCTGGCTGCTCTCTTCATTTTGCGCAATGCTCTGTGGGGGAGTAGAGATTACATTTATATATAGAATGGAGTATTGGTTTGCAGAATGATCATTGACGATGCATGCACCGATGGGGCACAAAAAACAAATTATGCGGGCCAGTCTCGAATCACGATCCATCACATCTGGCGCGGTGCATGCTACATCTTCTCGGTCCTTCAAAAGGTCCCGTGGTTTGAGCTTGGGCCTTCTAGCTTTTGACTTATTTTTTATTATTTTCCTATTACCTCGCTTAAATATATAGAAACATCTACCCACTAGTATCAATTTTCCTTTACATTAATCATCCACCTATCGACAACTTTTGGACCTCCATTGTCTAATTGAACAACAGTACGTTGCGCCTCCTCGGATGCCCGTTCAAGTGTCGGGGGCAACTTAATTGCGGCAAAAAAAAACTAAATTATTGCGTCTCCAATCTCCATACGTTCACAAGATGGCCTCCTAGTTCACAGTTTACGCACGCCAAAAAAGAAGAAGAAAAGATTCCTCGACCGGCCACTGAAATCATGTGCAGAACTATACTCTATCGTTTCGTGCCTGGCCGCGTGCTTTTGGACTGGATGTACGGCCACTGACTACTGTCCAATTTAAATTTCCCGGCAGCACCGGCCAGGACTCAGGAACATGATTGATGGGTTTTCTGGATTGAAAATTAAATTTGGTCGTAAGATCTCCAATCAGCCGCCCAAGTACAAATATCAGCTGAAATTAAACTGTGGCATGTGCTATTCGCAGTTAAGGCTTGGCAACTGAGGACTGACCAATTTTGAATCATCATGCTATCAGTCCACCGGTGGCAAAAACAGATATGAGCACTAACCAACCGTTTGAATTTGTAACAAAGAAGCCTAAAAGGAACCAGAGGTTCTTTTTTTCAGTTCGGCTTATTTTTGGTGGCTTATGGCTGAAAATACTGTAGCTGGCTGAAAAAAAACTGTAGCTAACAGAGGCTTATTTAACATAATTAAATTTAAAAAAAATTGAAAAATATAAAAAAATTGTTAGCCCATCACAGACAACGCAAACGAATACAAGAAAAAAAAGAACCGGCAAAAAAGCTCAAAAAAAGTCAAAAATTCAGAAAAAAACGAAATTATGAATAGTGCAAAAATAAGCTTAAGTCATAAGCTTAAGCCATATTGAACGGGGGCTTTGCTGAACTGAAGTTTTGTTCCTTGAATCATGTGCCTGTTTACAATTATCAGTGGTAAACTAGATTACATCTCACAGTTGTGTTTTATTTCAGGCGGCTTCATCATAGAGATACCTAGAGTGTGTATATATATATATAGTTATGGATTATCTTCCCTCGGAGTCTGAAAATTGTTGATGTACTCCACAAAAAAAATGTTTATGTAAGATATTATATTTCACCAGAGCAAGAACAAATGTGAACTGACCAAACCTTGATTGATTCAACTCTTGTAAGAGAGAAGCCTAAGAGGAACAAGTGGTTCCCTTTGAAAAGAGTAACACTAACATTTATATATCCAGCACGATGCTGAATATTCTTTGAACGGTAAACAAATGAAACTAACGTAAAACACCAGAGAATATCCAATCTAAACCGAGAACTTGATCTTGACAGGGAAAGACACCGATGAGTCGCCGTGTGAACGGAATCAGCTACCTGTTTTACTTACAGTGGCATGTTACTAAAGCTAAGAGATCCTTGACAGTGGAGTATGCCTGAAGGTGATTGTTGTAATCGTTGTTGTCCGAGTTTTAATACCGATTTTATGTATGATTATTTGAATTTGGAGATCTCTCTAAGACCTGATCAAACAGAAAAGTACACAGAGATTTTATACAGATTCATGCCTTCTCCGATGAAAATAATAGCCCTACTCATGTGTAATTGTATTGAATCTACTGATTATAATAAAGAGAATCACTGTTGCTTGCGTTTCTTGGTCTACTATCGCTGTTCCTTTTCTGTCCTGCCTGAATAATATAGCGTGCGAAAAGGTGGCGGTTACTCTGTGCCAAAAGACGTCTCAACGTTTCGGATGATAACTGTCCGACCGAAATTATTGTCAGAGACTTGTATCCCTTCGTTATCTAGTGGTTGTCACTAAAGGCAGGAAGGAGTTTATGAGCAATTATTATAGAGAATAAGTGTGCACGTTAACTACCTTATCAGACTAATCCATGATGTAGCAGGTTATCGTAGACAAATCAGTCAAAGTCAGGCTAGTCGTAGAAGAGTTTCTGATCACAAGGTGGTCGTAGGATGGCTTTACGACATGTCGTGCGCGTAGAAAAAGTTACGATAATAAAGCGGTCGTGGAAAAGCTCACGACCATAGAGTGATCGTAGAAAGGTTTATGACCACATTATTAGATCTCTCCCTTATGAATATAAATGGTATACTCAAGGAATATAATGACGTGATAATACTATTTATAAATAAATAGTAAATTGAGGATTATTATATCCTCGTCAGTTGTAATGCCACTCCAAGTGGGTTTCGGTTTTTAGAAGTCAGAAGTCATTTGAAACACATTAACTTTCTAAGTATGGTTTTTCTGGGTTTCTATATTTTTTACGTTATTTTTTGTATTGTTTGTAGAGATATAATAATATTTTTTAACTAAATAATTCAAAAAACTAAAACTGCCGAAAACTGACTGCAATTAAGAGCTATGCACCGACCGAGACATGGAGTTTGCGATATGGCACGCCGGTGTCAGATTCCCGTCGTTTTCGCCATTGGTTAACGTCCTCAGTCCACATGCCATGGACTCGGACGCCTCATCTGTACAGAACAACAATTTCTTTTGCAGATAAAGCGCTGAAAATTCTTCGAGTCAGTAAATACACTAGTAGGCTAGCAGCAGTTGATCCGCACCGATGATCAAGCTCGTAGGGAGCTAGCTTACTTCCTCGTGCTTTGTTTGGTCGCAGTGCTTGCTGCGTGGGGCGTTGCGAGGGTAGAGAAAAAGACCGATCGAGTCCATCAGAGTCTTTGTCGTTTACTCGAGCCAATTCTCGATCGACGCATCAATTAATTTCCATCCGACGAAAAGTGTCATGTGGTGCGCCCTTTAAATAAATCAAATAATTACAACAGGCGCTTTCTTTTCCTGCACTTTCTTCTTCTTCGATCTCTGGGTAGATGCGTTATGTTTCACCAGTGGAAAAGGGAGACGAATCCGCTGCCATTATCGTCAAGCCATTGTTACATTGTTCATCATGTGAACGGAATCAGCTAGCGTATCCACCTTTATTACGAAAATACGCTCCTAAGCGTAAAGTAATGCGTAAAGCAATCCCGCAAACAAGACAAAGTAATACAACAGTCATCAAAGTAATAAGAAAAAAATAGTGCCAAGTTATTCTACTTGAGTGAGGAAGAAAAACAAGTGATTGAGAGCGACATATACCAACTCTGTATTCCCATATATATTAGTATACAAAGTAAAGGTCTTTCTCTTTTCTTTTTTCCTTCGGCGTGCAATGTGTCCGTGTTAATTAATTGTGCATCTCCCTTATTTTTCATTTAGATGCACTTCTTATTGATATCTTTAACACAGCTTTGGCGCCAAAGGGAGAAACAAGGACAACTAAAATTCAGCTGAAGGAATGGTCCTAAGATGATTGAGCATTTAAAAGTGAGAACACCTAAGTGAGAACACCTAGGACTAGATATCCTTTTCATTAAAAAAAATAGCATATAAATTCGAGCTGAAGAGGATTTGGCCAGATTTTTCTTTTTTGGGCCTTTTAATTTTACAGCCCAGTTCACGGCCCACAAAAAAGAAAGCTTAGGCTAAAAAAACACATACCCAGACACCATGTAAAAACCCAAGTTGACTGATCCATGTGCAATGGATGTGACGTCGTAGAAGTGTACGCATGTCTTTTTTTAACAGTTAATCAATAGGTGATTTACATGAAGTAAAATGTATTAATATATGTTGTATAAAAAAGTGATCGGCATGATGCCATGTGCTAGGTCTTGCCATGGACATCGGAAATGAATTGGCATTCTCAAAAAGTCAAAATACACGAGGATACTATGTGGTGTGAAAAGAAAAAGGAACCATATTTTTTGAGAGACAAAATGAATTGTTAGGTTATCTTTTGGCTAACAATTTTTGTGCAGAACATGATGTCCTACAAATAAAATGATGACAACATAAAAACACATGTAATAAGAATAGCACACAAACAATAAAAATAAGCTAAAAGGATATGAAACAAAAAGCACTAGTTTATGGCTTACAATGCGGTATCTAAAATTTTCTTGGAACGAGGAATTCTCCTCGTCACTGAGTCAAGGAAGATGTATTTATGGTCAATGAGGTCAACAATGAACAAAAACCAGTGTTTGGCAACATACATTTGAAAATACAACTGGATACAAAACGTTGGCAAGAAAGAAAACGTAATTACTACTTGAACCGGCTATAATCATAAAGGAATTCAGCTCACAAATTCACAAATTATATAAAAAAGTTATTATGTTAACCATAAAAAAAACATATGTAGAACGCTGCAGAATCTAGAAACCTCAAAAACTAAGAGTATCATGTCAAACAGTATGTATAGCTTATTGGTGGAGAACACCGTTTTATAATAATATTAATTAATAATCATGGTGAAAACCCTATCCTTAATGGCTCAATGTCGCTTGATGAGATAAAATACTTGCATAAATAAAAGCAAAAAGAAAAAGAGCTGCCATACATGCATAAATAACTACTCCCTCCGTCCCACGATATTAGTCTGAAGTGCATATCTAGGAAGCATATTATTTAAATAATATTTAATAGAATTAAACCATAATTATTCATATTAGATAGTCATAGTACTATTTTCTATTAGAGACAAATATGATATAATTTTACTAAATGTTACTTAAGTAATATAGGTCCTTGATATATATATTGGACTTATATTGCGGGATAAAGGGAGGAGCTCACATACTAATGTCAAGTAGTAGTTAACCAGCTCAAATGTGAATTCGTGTACGGAGAAAACCGGTATGTTAATATTATTAGATAACTTGCTATGTGAATCATTGAAAGCGAAAAGACGGGATAATAAACTTGTCTGAATTTAAATAAATTTCATAATACAGTTGGGAGTAACATGCCGTGTACTTTTTATTACATGCATAACATATAGCATGATGTGTGACTGACCTACCCAACTACTCGTACGACCTACTGTGTAGATCGGGGTCATTTTGCCTTCCTTACGCGCTCAGCGTTGAACACCTCGGCGGCCTCTTTTGCCTTCATCACCATTTCTCTCTTTCTCTCGCGCTCCCTCTCGCGAGCCTCCTGCTCCCTAGGCGTGCACGCTTCGAGATGAGCTTTCGTATCGCGTTGTATACGCGGGGTTTGCTCGTTTTTGCGGCGCTCCTCCTCCTGTATCTTCGATGACCTTGCGACATTCTACTCCTCGAAATCGAAGGCCCATTGGTCCTCAGAATGGATCTCAAGATCGATTCATTTGCGGTAGCCACATAGGGGTTCTGGGGACTGTAAATACAGGGAGAGATTGTTAGTACGTGCTGTGAAGGAGAAAAGGTAGGAGAAAATTGTGCACGTGGTCTTTACCGACTGTCGATAGGTTGTGGTGTCTAGACGGTGGTCGGGATAGTCACTGGAGTAGTTTGCGCAATCCTAGTAACGCATACCTAGGCTGATGCGGTGCTTAGACTTGAAGAACTTGCACGTGTCCCCGCACCAACAAAGGGGGTGTCTCCCCCTCGGGTAGGAGTTATGGCGAACGCTCGGTAGGAACGTTCGGGATGAAGTTGTTGCCCCGGGGCCATGCACGAATAGTGAAGCCTCCCTTGGCTGTCCATGCATGTCGCATTCCTTCGCTCTGTCTCACATTTAGCCTGCTTTTCTTCGACATCGATCGATCGGTGACCGGCTTGTATAGGCTATCAGCTCGTTTCATTGCAAACTGTTCCCACGTGCTTTGAATCTGTTGCTCCGTGTTAGGTAAATGAAGCCAAGTCACCGTGTTAGGTAAATGAAGCCAAGCCAAGTCACTTCGTTTGGATTTGCTCTGTTCTGACCAACGTGGTTAGGTAAATGTCTCCATGCTAAGAAAAAGATTAAGTCACAGCGAACAGTATGTCACTAGCTTGCAAGTTGCAATCCTAATCCCAATCCATTGATGCAACGAGGAGCCCAGCGAACAGTAGGCCTCGTGAGGAGGAAGAGCCAAGGCTCAGTGTGTGTGCGCGCGCGCGTATTTGCACATGGGCTAGCTGTGCCCCCCTTGAATCTTGTGGGCCCTGGAAGGCTGGGCCCAGCCCCGCTCCTCTGTCGGCCTGTCCTTCTCTGACAGTGAAAGGTCTGTTTCAGTTTCTAGAACAAGTTGCATGCGTCAACGAAGAAATGCTGTAGCCTATTGGTCTGCTGCTACTGCAAAAATTACGTTACAACATCTTGTAGTCGTGAAGGAGATCTGCGTTGGGTTCACCCTTGGGTTTTTTGCTGGTGGTCTGTGATGATGCATCACTGGAACGAGCAGAGGAAGACGACGGCATTCTACGACATGCTTGACAAAGGCCAGAGTCGTTGAAGAGTAGCCTGAATGCTTCACACGTAGGTCAAAGTGTTTCGACGAGAATTTGAGTAGCCTGCATGCTTCATACGTAGCTCAAAGTGTTTGACGAGAATTTGAGTAGCCTGCATGCCTTCATACGTAGCTCAAAGTGTTGGACGAGAATTGTGTATATGTCTCAAAATACGATCACATATGATAATATGCATGTGTATCTCTATACATGTAGAGCAGAATCCAAATACTCATGACAAGATAGTAACATACGTACATGCAGTGCAACTAGTAGTGCATGGATGCATGTATATATGTGTACGTACGAGCCAGAACCAAGTACTGCTGTGTGGCCGCATGCTCATGTACTAATCAGCGTCCTTGAGTTAATTACATGCATGCATGGGTAGTGCGTTGCTGAGCACATGGGCCAATGGAGTCGTATACGAGTCAGGCCTTGACGCGTGTGCGCGTGCATCATATCCTTGCTTATCAATTTTAATCTTCATCAGAAACCTGTACTTTTATAGTACATACATACCAGCCTTTCTCGGCCACGAAGGCGTAGCTGGCTAGATCATTGTTGAAAAATTACTTAATCCGATCCTTGTGACCTAGCAAATTTATGAAAAGGTATATATACGAGGATGTATATATACGAGTCAATTACAATGACCTAGCAAATTTGCTTGCTGGCTAGATCATTGTAATTGACCACACTACTAATAGCAATGTGGTAGTGTGGCATTATGCAGCAGGCTCCTCTCGAGGCATGCATATTTATAGGCGTATATGTATATGCTGTCGTGACTCGTATATATACATCTTAAACCGTTTCTTTTCATAAACTAGTATATGTGCATGTATCGTCCTTAATCCCTCTGTAGTTGCATATAATGCTTAATGAATTCAAATATAGCATCTCCGAACTAACCTTTTTATATGAAGCGAAGATACGTGGACTTGCCTCACGGTAGGCTCAGACTTTGAATGGATTTTTGAACAGGTGTTACAGTGTCACTCCCTATTGAAAACCGTTTGATCAGCCTACATATTGATAGAATTGGCTGCTCTTCATATGAGATGGCTGGCATATGACACATCAGGTGCATATATTAATTCAATGCAGGAATAGTAAATCATAGTGTTCCTATATAAAACGACAATATGATCCACATGCTGTAAGATTGTCCATTACTTCCCCCTGTAGTTCTGCACAAATATTTGACAGTACATTTTTTAGTCTCCAGTATTCCAAATATTGCTATCAGTAACTGTGCCTGGCGAAGCAATTTTGCAACTTGCAAAAACTTTGGTGTCACGGTAGCACATGATGGATACATGAATACCTTTATTATTTTCTAGTGATTTTTCTAATTCATGCTTTATTCACGCATCTGGCTATAGACATCTCTCAAAGGTAGGTAGTACTCATCCTGATCTCGAGCATACGAGTTAAAAAAAAAGGATAGTAGAGATAAGGTTAATACAGACGGCATATAATAACTCATCTACAGGCCGGAGTGCGACTGCCAGACAGTCATGCATGACCTCGATATAGTGCACTTGAAAGCTGCATTAAAAAATGCAATCCTGCAGGTTTTCAGGTATTATAGCAAAATTCTCCAAATTTTGACCTGAAATGTTTTGTCAGCTCTAAGCTAATTTAAACAAAGCCGACCTTATCTTTACTCTTAAAAGAAGGAATTGGTGATTGATCCGTCCTCTCCCACTCCTTCTCATAAAAAAAACTGCCAACTGACATGTGGCCCCTCCCACCCCGCCTCAGAAAACCGTGCGCTGCCTCCCCACCGAATCTGTGCGGTTGCCTCCCCCCACCGAATGTTCCGCCTTCGCCATATTTCTCGTCGCTCCTCCCCTCCCTCCTCCGTCGCCACTCCGCCCTCGCCTCCTCCCCTCTCTCCTCCGCCGCTAGCTCCGCCCTAGCCTCCTCCTCCCCACCCCGCGCTGCCGTCGCCTCCTCATTCCCCGCTCCTCCGCTCCGGACTCCGGCCACCGTGCCCGGGACACCGGGAGGCGGGGAGGAGGGAAGCAGGAGGTGGGGAGGCGGGACGCGGTGGCGGGGAGCCCGAGCCTCGGGTGCGGCGCCTTTGCGTGAGGGACTAAGCGCGGAGACGCCGGACGCGGAGTGACTGTGACTGACCGATTTTTCATTCGCCTTGATCGAGACACCGAGTGGACTATGGACTAGAGTGAAAACACTGAAAGAAGAAGAGGGCAGGTCGGCAGTCCGCAATCGGCAAGACCGCAAGAGGCATTACTGAGAACTGAGAAGAGGTTTTGCTCTGAATTTGATATTTTTTATTAGGTTTGTAAATTATAATTCATTTCTTAATTAGTCCTTTAACTTTAGAATATAGATATTTCTTAATGTATATACTCAATTAAAATTTAATTCAAACCTTGTTAAGAAATCAACTTAAAACCTTCATTCTAAATACTAGGAGACGTGAGGAATTTCATGGATGTCCTGATATTTCCAAACTTGCTCAATTGATGGTGGAAACAAAAAAGATAGAACTTTTCCATTAGTGTATTGCCTCATCGAACTAATATTGATCCTTCCAGTGGCAACGACATCTGTTGAGAGAATATTTTCAGCAATGAATATTATCAAAGCAGATTTGCACAACAAAGTGTCGGATGATTGGTTGAATGATTTGATGGTGTACTACACCGAGCGAGACATATTTAGATCCATTGACGATGATGTAATCATAAAATCATTCCAAGGCATGAAAAATCGCAAAATAAATTTGCCTCGTGAAAGTAGTGATTCAAGCTAGTTGTATGGTTCTTTTATTTGAAATGTCCATGATCATTTAAGTAATTAAGTACAATTTGCTATTGTATTACTATATTTTTATTTTGATGTACAGATTGTTATCTACCAAAATCATATTTACATGTTTTTGAGATTCACTTATTAGCGAGGTATCTCCGTTGTATCTCTCCTTTTACTTTGCTTTTATTCATATATGAAGCTATGAATTTGATTGCACAATAATACAAAACTATGTTTCTTACAAATTAGTTTAGTCATTCGAGGTGTAGAGTCAACAATTCTACAAAAACTTATGATCTAATATAAGAATGTATAATTTTTTAGTCTACCTTTATTTTTCATTCTGGATTCATCACTACATGCATGGGTAGATGTTGCTGAGCCCATGGGCCATGGAGTCGTATACAAGTCAGGCCGGCAAATACGTACGCACCCTCGAGCGATTCGATAGCCTGCACGCGTGTGATTGGTTGATCGATGGAGGTGAAGCAGATGTACAACACGGGCGTGTAGATGCGCATCTCAGCAGTCTCTATTGTTATGCTGATGATCTCCAGCACACTACTTATGTACGGTCTTGGAGGTTGAAAGCTGTAGCTGCATGTAATTGGGAAGTTCGGCCGCACTTGTCTGGGCAGTTCGGCCGTGGGACCGACGCCATGTCGTTAGAGACGGCGGCGGCGGCGATGCACATGGCCGCCATCGTCACCAGATGACTGGCAAATGACACCGGGTGCATATATTAATTCAATGTAGGAATAGTAAATCAAAATGTTAAACTCTGCGTTCATATATAGTTCTGCAACAAGATCGACATGCTCTAAGATTGTCCATTACTTCCCCCTATAGTTCTGGACTAATATTTCACAGTACATTTTTTAGTCTCCAGTATTCCAAATATTGCTATCAGTAACTGTGCCTGGCGAAGCAATTTTGCAACTTGCAAACACTTTGGTGTCACGGTAGCACATGATTGATGCATGAATACCTATATTGTTTCCTAGTAATTTTTCTAAGTCATGCTTTATTCTCTATTGATCTTGTTGCTGATTTAACAAGTGCGATGCATCTGCTATAAACATCTCTCAATGGTAGGTAGTACTCATCCTGATCTTGAGCATACGAGTATAACAGAGATAAGGTTAATACAGACGGCATGTAATACCTCATCTCCAGGCCGGAGTACGACTGCTAGGCAGTCATGCATGACGTCGATATAGTGCACTTGAAAGCTGGATTATTCTGTTAAGAATAGCAGACTACCATGGGAAAAATGTAATCCTGCAGGTTACAAGAGCACTCTAACAACTATCTACAGAAATTCTCAGGTATTATAGCAAAATTCTGTAAATTTTGATCTTAACTTTTTATCTGTCAGCTGTTAGCTAGTTTAAACAAAGCTGACCTCATAGTAATTAAACTGCCCCTTCTTGGAGGAAGCAACTGAATGGCCTCAGGGTACCTAGCAGAGCAGTGGTGTTTTTCTCTTGATCACATAACTGAATCACTACTACTTGCTACGCTGACAATTAATAGTACTACAAAAGAGAGAAATTGGTCAAGAACTGTAATATTCTCTGGTTCAAATGCAAGTAGTTCCTTCTTTACGGCCATAGATCACGTCATTTTCTCTGGCGGTAGCTGGGCCCTCCCTCCCCTACCACCGCCGCCGCCCTCCCTCACCGCCTAGACCTCCCTGGCAGCACCGGGTCGCAGGAAGCGGACGGCGCGGCCATGGGGCAGCACCACCGCCGCACCTCAAGCCCAAGCCGAGGTCCAGGGGAGACCCACGCCAGAGCATCGAGTAGCACGGGTAGCTGATTCGCGGTGGCCGGCGTCGAGATCTGTTGTCCCTGGTGGTGGATCTGGATGGCGGCGACAAGCACAGGTTGCAGTAGGGACTCAAGGAGTACTTGTTAACAGTAGTACTAGTGCTTTGTCAGTAGTGGATCATCGAAGCAGAGTAGTATTAGTACTACAACGGGCTGGCCGAGCGGCCAGATAGATGGGCCGTTGTGGTAGATGAGTACAACCCAGATGGAGGATAGGCTGAAGCCCAAGCCGACTGGGCAAAAGAAATGCATCATGAAGATATTTGAATCTAAGAAGTATAACTAGTGAATGCTTAAGGTAAATACTGGTACAGCAAAACACTTTATATTTGATCATAGATCTTGCCACACGGTTCCGTAGATTCGTATATTTTGAATTTAGTATATCTACCAGCTCGGAGGTGGTGAACGCGGACGCGGACGGATGGGGACACACGACGACATCCCTACAACCCAGCTGATTCGGCCCACAAAATTCTAGCCCTAGAATTAGTTTTGTTAGCTGGGCTCGTGGTATTCCTACCTCTTCTCCCACCCATTGCCGGCGATCCCTCCGGACTCCGACCGCCGCTGCCACCTGCCTCCAGATACCGCCAGCCATGCATCCATCATGCTCCCAGCTGAGGAGAGAGCGTTACTCGCTTGGTAAGGCAGCCAGGTGTGCTGCCGCCAGCCCGGGCTCGAGAGCTCGCGGCGATTCATTTCGGGGAGGCACTGTTCATTCCGCGGCGACCCAGTGGGCACCCACCGTCGACGATCCCTCCGAACTCTGGTCACCGCTGCCACCTGCCTCCAGATACTGCCAGCCGTGCATCCAGCATGCCTCCTCGGCGGTCTCCAGCGAGCTGCTTTTGCCTCTCTTGAGACCGAGCAGCGGCGAGCGGCGTCCATCGGGGAACTTTACACAACATCTAGGTACCTATCGCTCCCGTTTCTTACGATTGTTTTTCACCCCTTCGTTACACATGGTGATTCTGGGATTGACACAAGAGGGGGATTTACACATTGGATATTTGGGATTCTGCTGTGCATGGCATTTTGGCAACCCTGATGGTGCGATGGTTTTTGTTTCCGGTGAAAAATACTATTAGTCATTAGCAAACACCCAATTAAACAGGGCCTAGAAATGCAACTTGTACAATTAATTAATAAGAGAGTATGTCAATCGTGGAGAAAAATCATGCAATGCGAGACAAACATGCAAAGTCATTGTCAGAGTGCGAACACGCGGTGAAGGGGTCATCGGGGGACGGCTCCCTTGCAAAGAATTCAATGTTGCCGTCCATTGTTGGGTCATCAGGTCAGTAGACACGAATTCTTCTCATACAAATATGATTCGTCAGTAGTAAATGTCATTCTTTCCGGTGCCATCTGAAACTTCCCAAACATGTCTTTCTATTGTAAGCATGGATAAATGTTGAAGTAGGCACATACAAGCGTGGTAAAATTA
The DNA here is from genome assembly GCA_036346245.1 of Bonia amplexicaulis. Taxonomy (NCBI): domain Eukaryota; kingdom Viridiplantae; phylum Streptophyta; class Magnoliopsida; order Poales; family Poaceae; genus Bonia; species Bonia amplexicaulis. The sequence continues at coordinate 109,353 of JAYGGG010000804.1, read as the reverse complement.
GTATCAAGTTACGTTACTGGATGCATTTCTTCCTAATCAGTAAAAGGATCTGTTGTTGAGTCACCGTATTGCTGCAAGTTTTACTTCTACATCATAAACTGTCTGTGACCGCCCCTTCCCCGACGTTTGTGCGATAGGCTTGAATTAGTATTATACTAGTAGTAGTATGTACCTCAAACCAACTACTTGATTTTGAAAACGATGTTCGCAGACTTATCTTTTGGAATGGCTCGCAAATTTTCTCTGCCTTACAAAGACACGGTGATTTGATGTCTTAGGAACGTGTGCGTTGGGTCTTGGATTAGGCTCCACACACACATTTGACTCGGTGACCCTGTGTTATATGCAACTGACACATTTTCTTTGCAAGTCATTGTCAGTAGACACGAATTCTTCTCACATAAATATGATTCGTCAGTACTAAAACGACATTCTTTCCGACACCATCTGAAACTTCCCCAACACTGTCCGTGCTAGCTTATGACCATGGCCTTTCCCCTGATAATACTAGCAGTACTCTTGCCGCCGGCGGCGGCGACCGTGCTCGGTGCTCCTTCCCTCCCTAGCAATAACACTGACCTTGCTGCGCTGCTAGCCTTCAAAGCCCAGCTCTCCGATCCTCTTGGCATCCTTGGCAGAAACTGGACCACCGGCACATCCTTCTGCAACTGGGTTGGCGTCTCTTGCAGCCGGCGTCGGCAGCGCGTCACCGCTCTTTATCTGCCAGACATGCCCCTCCAAGGGGTGGTCTCCCCGTCTCTCGGTAACCTCTCCTTCCTCTCCATCCTCAACCTCACCAACACAAACCTCACGGGTTCCATCCCATCTGATATTGGCAGATTGAGTCGTCTCATCTCTCTTGATCTTCGCCTTAACAGCCTGTCAGGCGTCATACCTCGTACCATAGGAAACCTCACAAAACTGCAAGCCCTTTTTCTATCCCAAAACGATCTCTCTGGTCAAATCCCGCATGAGCTCCAAAACTTGAACAATCTTAGGCACATGGATCTTGAGACGAACTACTTGAGTGGCCTGATACCAGAGCAATTGTTCAACAACACGCCTCTGCTAATTGATCTGAGCTTTGGAAACAACAGTCTATCAGGGCCGATACCACCCGGCATTGCGTCCTGCCCCATGCTTAAATACCTCAACTTGCAACTGAATCAGCTATCCGGTTCGGTACCTCCGACCATATTCAACATGTCGAGGCTACAGGATATGAGCCTCGCGGGCAACCACTACTTAACTGGCTCCATCCCTAGCAACGAAAGCTTTAGTCTGCCTATGTTGCTAGAGTTCGATATGGGTGGCAACAACTTCACTGGTCGAATTCCATCAGGACTCGCATCATGCAAATACCTTGAAATTATTTCTCTAGCCGTAAACTCCTTTGTGGACTTCGTCCCAACATGGCTTTCTAAATTGCCACAGCTCACTTTCCTGAGTTTAGGTGGAAATGGCCTTGTCGGGTCAATTCCAAGTGTACTAAGTAATCTCACTATGCTCAATGTGCTTGACCTCTCATATTGCAATCTAAGCGGAAAGATTCCTCCCAAACTAGGGGAGATGAGCCAACTCACGTTTTTACATCTCTCGCATAACCTACTGACAGGTTCATTTCCAGCTTTTGTTTGTAACCTATCTGAACTGTCTACACTAGGACTAAACTCGAACCATTTGACCGGATCAGTCCCGCCAACTATTGGGAACGACCTCAGATCCCTTAACAGTCTTGATATTGGAAGCAATCATCTCAAAGGGACACTTGATTTCTTGGCCACTCTCTCCAACTGTAGGCAACTCCAGGACCTGAGCATAGATATGTGTTCTTTCACCGAGAGCACTATTCCTGCTTACATTGGAAACTTCTCTACAAAGTTGATGTACTTCAGTGCAAGCGGCAGCCATTTAATTGACGGTATTCCGGCAACAATATCAAATCTAAGTGATCTGAGTGTAATAGACTTCTCTGACAACCAATTAAGTGGCACAATCCCAGAATCCATTACACAAATGCAGAACCTCGAGGCGCTAGACCTCACTGACAATAGCATGTTTGGCCCAATCCCAACACAAGTAGGTACTCTAACAAGATTGAAATTTTTATCCTTGCAATACAATAGACTTTCTGGCGCCATACCAAATGGTGTTGGTAACCTAAGTATGCTAGAAGTCCTTTCGTTTTCACATAACCGGTTGTCTTCAACTATACCTGAAAGCTTATTCCATCTTGGTAAGCTTGTTCGATTATCTCTATCTCACAACTCCCTTACTGGTGCATTGCAATCAGATCTCAGTTCCATGGAAGAAATAGACATAATAGATATATCTGCCAACAGCTTGGTAGGAAGCCTCCCGAGTTCATTTGGACAGCTTGGACTGTTAAGCTACCTAGATCTATCACGCAACACACTGCAAGGTTCAATCCCGGACTCTTTCAAACAGCTAATCAATCTAGGACTATTGGACCTATCTTTTAACAACCTTTCTGGTACTATTCCGAAGTATTTGGCCAACTTTACTTCTCTGACTAGCTTGAACCTCTCTTTAATAAGTTCAAGGTGAGATACCAGATGGAGGTATTTTCTCAACCATCAGTGTACAGTCCTTGATGGAAATGCCGGGCTCTGCGGTGGTGGCCCACATCTAAGATTTTCGCCATGCCTAGGTAAATCTCACCCAACGAAGAGAAACTTCCTAAGATTTGTACTCCCAACTGTCATGACAACAATGGGAGCTATAGTAATTCTCTTGTACCTAATGTTTAAGAAGAAAGGTCAGAAGCAAGGAGAGGCTTTGACTTGTACTGATATGGACGACCTGATCGGCCATAGGGTAGTATCGTACCATGAGATTGCTCGTGCCACCGATGACTTCAATGAGGATAACATGCTGGGACTTGGAAGTTTCGCAAAGTTTTCAAGGCCAACTGGACAATGGTTTGGTGGTCGCGATAAAAGTGCTCAACATGCAAGTCGAGCAGGCTGTGAGGAGCTTTGATGCTGAATGTCAGGTGCTGCGGATGGCTAGGCATCGAAACTTGATAAGGATACTGAATACTTGTTCCAACTTGGATTTCAGAGCACTGCTGCTTCAGTACATGCCCAATGGTAGCTTGGAGGCACTCTTGCACTCTGAAAGAGGGCCCCCACTACCACTAGGATTCCTCAAGAGATTGGACATTATGCTCGACGTGTCCATGGCAATGGAGTATTTGCACTATCATCACTATCAGGTGGTTCTGCACTGTGACCTCAAGCCTAGCAATGTGCTATTCGATGAGGAGATGACTGCGCATGTGGCAGACTTTGGCATTGCAAAGCTATTGTTAGGCGATGACAACAGCATGGTTTCAGCAAGCATGCCAGGGACAATTGGATACATGGCACCAGGTACTTGCATTCATCACTCTTGAGTACACAGACATAGTGTTCTTTTCTTTACTAACAGACGTACGTTTCTTGTTCAAAATTTTCTCGGACAGAGTATGCGTTCATGGGAAAAGCGTCACGGAAGAGCGATGTGTTTAGCTTTGGAATAATGCTGCTCGAAGTCTTCACCGGGAAGAGACCGACGGATCCCATGTTCGTTGGAGAATTGAGCCTGAGGCAATGGGTTTGCCATGCATTTCCAGCAAAGCTTATTGATGTTGTGGACAACAAGCTACTGCAAGATGAAGAAATAAACCTCTGCCTTGATCACCAGAACAACACTTCCTTGGGATCTTCTTCGACCAGCACGAGTAACAACTTTCTCGTGTCGATATTCGAGCTGGGTCTGATGTGTTCGAGTGACTCACCTGAGCAAAGGATGGCAATGAATGACGTGGTTGCAAAGCTGAAGAACATCAAGAAGGATTACTCTGCCTCTGCACAGGCAAATGAGGCCATGCAAAGGCCTCAGCATTAATTGCTAGATCAATCTCTATATATATATCACTGTGTTTTGGGTTTCCATTGTACTACTCGTCATCGTTGCCGGCCCGGGAGCGCGCACTGACCTCACCACCGCCGTTGCCGCAGACGTGAGTCACCCTATCATAACAGTGTGGCAAAGGGCCACAGAGTGGTGACCTCCGGCGTTGGGCGGCTGCATATGGAGCGGGTGCAAGTTGAGTCCGATGAACGTCCGGCAAGGGCTCAAGGCGGCGAGTTGTGCAGCCAGGGGCGGGTCGCCTTATAATTTTCTTTTGTTTTGTCCTTTCCCTTTCGTTCTCTGCAAGACTGTAAGCCTCTCTTTGTGGGGTGGTGTCGTTGCTCTTTCTCCGTAGAGTTGCATGCCCATCTATCCTGATCAATGACTCCCGAATCGTCGGGGGAGTAACTCGCTTTGAAGCATCAGTTTAATTCCATGAGGGAAAAAATACTCTAGAGTTGTGGCATACTATTTGGAAAATGAGAGTTTTTACGGTGCTGCTCGTATTGGCTTTCGCATATGGTTTTTTACTGTGGCTGATGAATAGTGGTGGCTGATAGAAGCGACTGATGAATAGTAGTGTATTATATAAGAAAGACGGTGCAACGAAAAGTACTACAACATTTAAACCACCATACGACTTACGGAATTGTGACATAATAGAATACAAAGTGTGTTATAACATGTAAAAGAACAAAGTAGTAGCTAACGAATAATAATGATGGATATAAACGATTTATAAAAACTGAGACGTTTATATTAATTTTGGTTTTTGGTTTCCGAAACCAAAGCCAATATAGATCTATACTCTGACCATCCTTCTTTTTCGGAGGAAGAGTCTGACCATTGATTTTCAATGGGTAGCGTAGACATTTTTTCCCCGGAGCATGTCTAGACTTTTTTTTTTGAGGCCATCGCTGAATTCTCACGCCGCAATGTTGGATGCCGCCACGCATGCCACTTGTTCTTTGGCGCTGCATCTTGTAACCAGTTGCTGAGCATCTTAGCAGTATATGCGTCAACTTCCCATGGACAACCAGCAAAGAGTAGCATGGATCGGAGCAACAAGGTCATTCATTCACAGCCATGGTGGCACAACTTGCTGCATCGATCCATCACATCTGGGCCGGGGCTCCCCATCCCCACTTGCACTTGTGATCAATCAATCGACATCGATGACCCTTGACTGTAATTGTCCAGCATGCATCGCAGCTCTCTACTGTAATACAAAAGAATAGGTGAGCAAATTGCCGATGGTGGCAGCTCCGCCGTGAGAGAGACAGCTTTGGGGTGGCTTCTAGCTGCTGGTACCGTCCGATCTAAAAAAAACCGTGCTGCAAATGATGATCGCTACAGGCTATCTACGCTAGCCGACGTGTGCATATGCTGCAATTCACAGAAACCTCTCATGTTTTTTTTCCCTCGACCAATCTGACGGGAATTTTATAGCAATAGTATTACTTCCGTGTAAATCTAACAAAACTCTGGATACAATTGGTGCCACATGCTATAGTGGGCATATTTGAGGAAATAAAATTCTAGCAAACTATCTCTAACATAAAGTGGCATTATATGCCTGATACTACAAGCAGATTGATAAATCTCACAGCGAAGAAAATTAAATAAGTACATTACAAGCATAACTAATACAATCTAACTCGACGTTAATAAGGATGGATCGCTATAGAAGAAAGCCATAGCTTATAATGAAGTACCCTGGGATGGCAAATCAGAGGATACTAACCGACCATGCTTTGCATCGTTAATTTCATCTACGCGTTCTCGCCCACAATTTCAGCCTCGCAGGCTCTTAATTTCGCCAGCTTAAGTTCTTCCACCACCTGTGTCATGGCCGGTCTCTCATCCACTTCTCCTTTGAGACACTGGACAGCGATGCCACCGATCTTGTCAAGGCACTCCATGTAGTGAGGCTGAGCAGCAGACAAGATCTCTTTATCATACATCTCCCTTCTTGTACCCTCGTCATTGTAAGACTTGACAAAGTTTATTGGAAGGCTGTTGCTCCCTTCGTACTTGGCCTTCTTCCGGGTTATGAGCTCCAAGAGCACAACTCCGAAGCTGTAGACATCGCTCTTCTCCGTGAAATGCCCTGTCTTGATGTACACGGGGTCTATGTAATTCATATCACCCATCACGGACCAGTTGTCATACCTGGCTACTGACACGAGCTTAGATGACCCAAAGTCGGAGACCTTCGGCATGAAGTTGTCACCAAGGAGGATATTGCCGGACTTGACATCCCCATGGACGGTGTTGTGGCAACCATCTGAGTGCATGTAGGCGAGAGCTTCCGCAGAGCCAATAGCAATGTCCAAGCGAACCGGCCATGACAGAGTACGCTTTTCGGCTCCATGAAGCACACTGTAGAGGCTTCCGTTGGGGATGAACTCGAAGACCAACGTGGGAACTTCTGTCTCCAAGCAACATCTGACGAGACGGACCAGGTTGGTGTGGCTGATCCGAAATTGGATGGTGATCTCGTTCACGAAATCATATTGCCGGCGCGTCTCGCCTTTTACAATGGAGCGTTTGACTGCGACCTGTTGGTTGTCGTCCGTAGTTCCCATGTAGACCATGCCGAAGGCACCATTTCCAATGTTGGTTTTGTAGCTCTGAGTGATCTTGTCCAGTTGCTCTTTCGTGAAGATGTTGCTGTTCATGCTCTTCAGTATTTGGCCACCGTTTCTGTCAAAAAACCCTCTTAGTTGTCGTCTCTTATGCTCCCTGCGAATGAACCACAATAGGAGTCCCAAAAGAACGACGGCACATACTGTCGCTGCCAACACAGATAGCGTGATCGATATTAATTAACCATGGCATTTCCTTGCCAATATGCATGCATGCATGTATTCATGTCTATAAATTATTTATTATGAGTAGAAGCTATTCTTTCATTATTTTTTTACTAACCATTTTGGACACTGACATGGTCTCCACTATACATATTATGTTTGGCAAGTACCTTTTTTGTAATTACTAGTTAGAGACTCGTGCGTTGCAACGAAATCATAAAAAATAATGAGACAAAACTTATTGCGTGGCTAACTTCACACATCAAACATTGGAGAGCAAGCGACAGAGAGAGAAGGGTGGCCAGAATGCATGAGGAGATGGGAAAAATGAAGGGGTGGGCGGTTGTATCCTAAAAGAGAGAGGTGGAGAGAGACGAATGATCCAGATCAAATCGAATGGTTGAGAAGAGAAGAGTGAGGACGGACCAACCACCAACTCTTTCTTTTATAATAGTAAAGATATATCAGTAAAAATTAAAAAAAATATAAAATAAAAGCACTTCTGATGATAAATATACTAATATCATATTTATGTGATAAAAGATAAGTAGTGTTGTGTATATTAAAGATCAAAGTTTGTAACAAAGAAAGTAGTATAGTAAGAATGCTCACCTACTATCGCAACTACAGGAGCACGAAATATGGGCCGGCATCCCTTGTCGGTTTTACCGTCTCCTCTTAGCCAGAAATTGCATTTGCACTCGTAACCACCCTCCGTGTCACGGCATGTGCTACCACTTTGACAAGGATATTGATTTTCGTACCTCTTAGGATCTGATTTCCGGAGCTCGCACTCGTTAATATCTGTATATTGAATATTCGAAAAATATGTTTAACAGCATGAATTCCAAAACAACAACTGTTCAGTAGTGGATGGGATAAGTTCAGAGATAGGTAAGATGCTCGCGGACAAATGAACTGACTTGTGCATCCGCCGGTGACATAGGGATTGCCGGAGTATCCCTTGGAGCAATTGCAAAGGTACCCCTGCCTTCCTGTGGCGTTGACGCAATAGCTATGGGCACTGGCACAAGCAGGAGCTATTGCTGGCTGGGGCGGGCACGTCCCGTTGCTCGTTATGGCCCAGTCAAGCACCAGCGGAGGAATACTTCTCTCACCAAACGGTCTGGCGTAGGCCATCTCACCTGTACCGTTCAGATCTTTCCGTCTAAAATTGTACCTAAATTATAAATAAGTTAACTGTTAATCGCCCCCTAAGGAAAAACAACCTTGATAATTAACTTCTTTACATGTCATGGTGCAAACTCACACACACAAAGCACAAGATTATCGATGGTCAAATTAGATACAAAATTCATCTATTTATTCTTCTGACGGGAATTCGTCTATTTATTTAATCGCAAAAAAATCATCTATTTATAATAATACTATTATATACATACTTTTCAGATGGGAGTCAAAAGGGGGCACGACGGATCGAATTCCCTCTTTTCAGATATAGCACTTGCAACTTGAGACACTAGCATAACGGCGCGCGCTTCAGTTGTACGTACCAGCCTTTCTCAGCCACGAAGGCGTAGCTGCAGGGGCTGTACCGCCACGCAGGGTTGACAGTGATGTTGTCGTTGCAGTCGTTGATACCCCACTGGACCGCTATGGTGCTAAGGTTGCTCGGGATGGACGGCATCTGGCAGCAACCGAGCCCCGTGCACGGGTCACCGTCCTGAGCGGCTCGATCCAAGCTCGCGCACGTCGTGACGCAGCCGGTCAAGTAGCTCCAGTCGTCCCTGCCCTGGAGGTACGCCATGGTGTAGCACCCGATGGCCGTGAACTCGTTCCTCTCCGGCGAGATGAGGAATGGTCGCCAGCTGGTGAGGTCGAGGTGCCAGGCGGTTCCATTTGATTCAATGGCGTTGGACGAGTTGTAGCAGATGTGCGACACGGGAGTGACGACGCGCATCTCGCCAGCCTCTAACGAGATGTCGATGATCTCCATGTTGCCTAAGTATGGTCTCGGAGGGTTAAAGCTATTGTTGCAAGTGAGGGTGAAGTCATCCAAACCTGCCTTGGCACAGTCGACGCCGATGCCGAATGGATAGGGAATGTCTACGCCGCCGCACACTCTAGGGCAGCCCGGAGGTGGAGCCGGCATGTCGGAGACCATCGGCACCGGCTGGGAAAGTACTAGGGAGGGAGTGAGGAGAAACCACAGCACCAACTGTGGCGTGGCTAGCGCTAGAACGCATTTCATCATGTTGGTAAATGAAGAAACTACGAGCTGGTTAATTAACTTTGCTAATCCGAGCGTGTGTAAGCCTGGCTGCTCTCAGCATGGGTATTTAATTTATAGGCGCCCGTACGTCAGGATTTTCCACGGCGTCCGGTGTACATGTCTGTCAGGAAACTTTTTTCCTTTGACTACAACAAAAACGCGCACAAACATCAGATCAGAACGTATGCACACCACATTCCACGAGAGCGCGAGTACACCCCTTGGCATAGACTTAGAAAGACGGAAGAGAGAGATGACGGAAGTGAGAGATAAATACACGATATTACAAAATTTTTACTAAAATGAACTCGTTTTACTGTTGACCAACACGTATTAATTTGACGCTAGCGCATACATATATTAATTACAAGGTAAGTACAACTCATGTATCAAATGTGAAATTACTGCACGTGTGCACGTATATACAGATAACATCTCGCCGTGAAATTTCCCAACACTAACAACCGCTGTCAAGCAGAGCTGTAATCGAGTTCCATGTGTGTTGGATGGTAAGGCCATTTTTATTCTCCAAAGCTAGCTTGTAAGGTGAAACTTTCTACTTTTATGTTAGATCTTTTGCTCTTCTATAACTAATATGACACTATTCCTATAATCTATCACTTCATACATTAGTGTGCGCGACAAACTTCTTGTCGCTGGTCATGGTGGCCCCAGGGACTGCTGGCCGTCGCGGAGGGTGGTGTCGAAGATGCGGACGTAGTTGGGACCGTCGATGCGGTTGGAGACATACTCCAGTCGGCACAGTGCCAGAGACGAGTGGACAAGACGGGGAGGGCGTGGGGGCGATGGGGAATGCTAGGGTTGGCGGTGTGGCAGCGAGGCCATGGGAGAAGCGCGGCTTGGTGACAGGGAAGGAGTAGAGCGTCGGGATTCGGGAGAATCGGTAGAGCAACGTTCGGGAATCGAAAGAAACGTTCGAGCACAACGTTCGGGAGAGCAATATTCAGAAGAGCTGATGCCTATAAAATGACTAAACCGAGCCAACATGGCACAAAATAGCTTAAAGCATGATAAATCTGGACCGAGCCAGTATGGTATGGCCCAACCCCAGCTCTATATCTAGGTCGTGAGATTTCCTAGCAGTAGCCCTATGGGACTGTTTGGACGCTGTTGAAAGTAAGACACACATAGCAGATAGTATTAGTCAATGCAAATAGTAATCACCGGGTCCTTTTGATGGGCTTGTTCTTTTCGGCTGCGGCTTATGACTTTTGGTTGAAATTTTTGAATTTTGGCTGTTTACGATACAGATTACGGAGAGACAGATACTCACTTACGATTTTGGCAGATACAGATGTTGGGCTTTTAACGTATAGATCGTTTAACCTGTAGACCACGTCTTGAAAAAATACTCCGTTTAAAAGTTAGGTACTGTAGCAAAAGCCAAAAGCCGCCGGCTTCGGAGGAAAAGAACACCCCCGATATCACTTGGGTATATATGACGTCACGGCCACATAATTCGTATATCGTACCACTGTACTGTATGTACTGTGCTGACCAATTAAACGACGTACTGTATGTACTGTACTGCTAGTCGATCGAATTCGAATTTAATTTCGGTTGTTAAAACGTTTTGTTACTTCCACCCATCGTTGTCAGCAGGAGCATCCGGTTAGTGTCAGCAAGGATCCCTCCTCCGCCCGTGTCTATACTAATACCAGTCTGGACTTCAGTCTTGACTCGCTGCGATGCCGTGCGACACTTGGCTCGGAACGGTGACTTGGACATCAGTAATCCATCAGTCTTGCTTGACTCGCTGCGATGCCGTGCGACACTTTGCACGGAACGGCGGCTTGGCTGTGCTTCGAATTGACAACGATGATGCCTCGTGCGGACCGACCGAGGAAGAGAGAGAAAAACGCGTCGCTTTTTTCTACCTCACCGGACGCTTCCGATCTGGTTCCGCGCGATCGGCCTCTGTCGATCGTGTGTCCCACCTGAGACCGACGGATTTTTCGTCCCCATCAGATCTCGTGTAGACTCTTATATCAATTGTTAATTCTGTCACAGAAAAACTCATATATTACAAATAAATAGGAAGAACATAGGATAATTTGCTTTGACACAACTGCATAGTCAAGGTTCTACTATATTTCAGACTCGATTTAAACTCTCGATCAAGATCACTACAAGAAAATCTCTACATACAGGTATTTTTTAATTGGCGCTTTTCAACTTATCTCTAAAATTGTACCAAGTTATAAATAACTTCACAATTACTCTTAACCCTCCTGTAGAATTTGCGCCATGTGCATAACCCTTTTCCCAGGTACCCTGGCCTCTGTATGTGGTACCTCCCGTTTGTTCGATCGGCCTTCAGACCGATAGCCAATAAGAAATACTAGAAATAGATCGATCATGCCCGAGCTTCATCCATATCAAGAATGCATATGTGCACTTATTCGGCAGAAAGAGCGACTCACTTCGCGCGCGGACACGGAGATAATAATACTACTCATCAAAACGCATTAGCCGCTAATTAACAGGCGGAGATATACATAGCGATAATCTATCAGCAGACATTGATGGAAAAGAAAGCAATGAAACTGGAGAAACTAAACAACAGAAACAAAAGGCAAACTATGAAGTAACCATCACAAAAGTCCAGGCAGGAATAGCAAAAATTGCTTGAAGCCTGACCAAATAGGTGTCCAATCTAAATATCTGATTACGAAGTGAGGTCATTCAATTTGCGATAGGCATTAAGTCCAAATCAAAGACAGCAGCGCGATGTATATCTTACTTATTTCTTACAAATTAAGGCGAAGACATTACTGGTAAAGTCGATATTTGTAAAGTACTTACTTTCTCCATCGATTTCCTCTGATCCATTACTAAGGACATTATTAGCGACTAGAGCCCCGGCAATTACAACACTATCTGGAGACATGGAGTGCTATATAAACGTTAGATGGATTATTTGTAGACTTTTGGAATTTGGTTGTGTGATCTCTAGATGCTAAGTCTTACATTTAAATATTTTAAGGCATACCAGGAAACGATTGATTACACTGTATATGGACTTCTCAATTTCCGAGGAAGACTTAGAAGGAGCATGACTGATCCATAGAGGTGGGATTTGGGTCGACGTTAGCCCAAAGCCCGACGGGCCGGTGTCATGCCGTGCTGTCCCTACTCTAACCCTAAGAAACTATAGACAGTGGAGATGGCGGCGACGATAGTGGTAACGGCCGCCATCTTTATTCCTCTTGTGTCCATTTCATTAAAAATCTAGTTAAAATTTTATGCCATTGTCATATACGATTCCACCTCCAAACTTTGTGTGAATTACTTGAAAAAAAACTTTTGTTGTTATAGCAAAAGCTTAGTTAGGAATTCAAGACAAACCAAAAGTGGTTGCATGAGCACTCCTATGGGTTGTGACAAGTTGGTAGGAGCCACAGTTCATTGTATACCGGACGTGAGGACATGAGCAATTGTTGAGGGCAAAGTGCGGTTGGCCAGTGTAGCCTCTCATTCTTCTAGAGGATTGTATAAGATTAAAGCAACATGGACATGTACAAGCGTGAGTAGGTCTAAAGCAAATTGTTCCTCTTTTATTGATGCACATGAGCATGGTTGTTTGGATCACAATAGTGTGAATTGTAAACACACATGCCCTGTTGTTTTTTGGATTTCAACGGCTTTTGTTTTTTGGTTTCTCTTAGCAATCACTATTTATTAATTAACAACCTACAGCCAAAAGCCATAAATCATAACAAAAAAAATAATAGCCCTATAAACCAGTGTCCCAAGAACATCACTCTCACTCTCCTTCGCACCACTATACTGTAACCAGCATAGCAAGAAGAGTAGTACTAGTAGCCAGTGAAAGTTACTAGTGAAGAACACCAGTAGGGGAAGAACAGTAGAGCACAATATGAGGTTTGGGGAGGGGGTATGTGCTGAGGTGGGAGTGGGATGCGGATGGATCAAGAGGAGGACCAGAGGATGGTAAGTCTGCTAGCGGCGCTGTGGGTCGGGGTGCAGATTTCTATCAGTTTACAACTCTATCGGTTTTGGGCATGGAGATAACGTTGATGTAGAGAATACTAGAAAGATATTGTCTTTTAGCTACTACGATCTACCTTCTCATCTAAGGACTTGCTTATTGTATCTAAGTGTATTTCCAGAAGATTATTGGATCGACAAATTTATTTTGATATGGAAGTGGATAGCTGAAGGTTTCGTCCATGACGAACAAGGGATAGGATTATTCGAGGTTGTAGAGAGATACTTCAACGAGCTCGTTAATAGAAGCATGATCAAGCCGGATGAGTTCGAAGATATAGGGTACGTAGGAGGTTGCAGTGTTCATGATATGGTGCTTGATCTCGTCCGTTCCTTGTCAAGTGAAGAAAATTTTGTTACTATATTGGACAATGAGCAACATACATTTCAACATAGCAATGCTCGCAGGTTAGCTGTTCAAAATAGAATCGAAGAGCACAATCCTCTGGCTAACATGGGCGTGCAACATGTGAGGTCATTTACTGCCATTTCGTGGCATGCTAGTATGATATCCCCAAGCTTTCGAGTTTTACGCGTACTAGCTATGGCAAATTGTGGTTTTATGGAAGGTTATAACAGCCTCGAGCATCTTGGCAACTTACTTCACCTGAGGTACCTCAGACTATCAGGTACACCTGTTCGTAAGCTCCCAAAAGAAATAGGAGATCTAAAGTTTCGCAGACGCTGGAGTTGACAGGAACTGGCATAGAAGAATTGCCGCAGACCGTCGGCTTGCTAACACAATTGGTGTGCCTACGTGCTGATAAGAAGACAAGAGTGCCGGATTGGATTGGGAACCTGACGTCCCTGCAAGAGCTGTGGATACACCCTGCTGCCGACAGCTCTGCAAGATTTGTGAAGGAGCTGGGCAACCTAAGGGAGCTGAGGGTGCTCAGGGCAACGATTGATGTACTGGATGAGAACCTGGAGAGGGCTTTGGTGGAGTCTCTAGGCAATCGGCACAAGATCCAGTTTTTGAGCATTGGGGGCGAAGCATTGGAGAAGGGTGCCACATGGGAAGCATGGCCTGTCTCCCCTAGACGTCTCGACTACTTGTTTTTAGGATGCCTGGAGTTCTCTAGGCTACCGACGTGGATTAATTCGTCGCTTCTGCCAAACCTCTGCTTCTTACAGGTGAAGGTGAAGGTTGTGCAAGAGCAGGAAATGGAAACCCTTGGGAGGTTTCATTAGATTAATCCATATCTACTGGCCTGGTTGGAGTTAGTAATTCCCATATATTATTCTGTACTACTACTCGATCCATCCTAAGCTGCTACTAGTTTTTTATTCACTGCTGCCTCGTTCTTTTTCTAGTAGACGTTCTCTGGGTAGAAAAATGTACTTCATTATTTGATATTATAAGATTTTGAGGAGAGGTATTGCTATTTTACGATGTAGTAAGGTACACAGGTTTAACAGGGGCATTCAATCATCTAGTGTTTTTTAGAGTCCGTTTTTTTTTATATTTTACGGGCAAGAAAATGATTCTTTTTAGTTCTTTGTTCCCTCAGGTCACTGGTTCTCCTCCTCTTTCTTTCTCATTATCAGGCTACCAGATGGAGTGGTAAAGTCGTTGACTGGGTTGTCGACGTGCGGGAGAAGGACGAGGAGCATTATTTTAACTTCTTGGAGTTGTTGTGGAATCCTTGCGTCGAGGAAGTCAGGGTTCCGTGATAGTTTATATAAAATAGACACAGATTGTGTAAAACATGCCAAATCATGCCAAAAGTAATGTAGGAAGGGAAATTGCTTCCATTGTGTTGAAAGTTGCTGAGTTTTGAGATCAATGTCAACATATAGTAATGGTTACTAAGCCATTGGTATGTGTCCTCTGGTTGGTTGATAGTGATGAAAAACCTTCTATGGGATATTTGTATGAGGCAATGGACAAAGCAAATAAATGTATTAAGAAAAGATCGAGGAATAAATTATCTTTGTATGAACAGTATATTAAAGTAATTGATGCTTAAACATGCTTTAAGAATGGTGCCCACACAGATGTGTGGGCCACCATGCTAGTTTATATAAAATAGACACAGATTGTGTAAAACTACGACTGGAAACTTAGGATAGTTTTTGTGTCATTTTCATCCACCAAACGCTGAGTCAGATTGACGTGACCTCTTTGGAATCCAATGTATTCGATGCCACGTAGGATAAAGACGAATATCATTCAAAATCGGGGGCAAGTATGTAGCGTGTGCAGCGTGGACTACTTTTTAAGAAAAGAATATATAATACCTAGACATGCGATTTAGTCACAGGGATATTATAGCACAATGATATGATGGAGATTAATTAGAGACAACAAATGCATCAATCAACTAGCCAAATTATCTGTACAATTGTGCGTCTAGATTCTACAATATTTATTTATATTTAAAGATACAATTTTTTTTTGTTATACAACTCTACACTGATAATTGAAACATTAGGTTATGTGTTGTATAGCTACAACCATTGTAATATTTATATCATATTAATCTATACCAATATAATTTGAATAATAATTATTGTATTCTGTATTCTTTTTAGTTGTGTTTCACATGGTGTCAATGCGAGGCAAGAAACTCTGTGAGTCCAGTGCAGTCCAAATTAACTAAGAACGCTTCCCTCCCAAACCCTTACGTAGCAAACTAGACAAGATGCAAATTCGTTGGTACCCATTTTTAACAATTAAAGTTGAAAACTCAATCATAAAACACATAGTAACGTGAAATCATAAACACGACAAGCAACCTTCCAATGTAACCAACCAACATCAATCTGGAAATACAAGTGATGCGATGTCTTGCTGTAAAAAAGCTACTTACAGATTTTTCAAGCTTCATGCGATGCAGCAAAAGTTCTTATCATGTTCCCTAATTCCTAAAAGAATTTGGTAAGCATTTGCAGATACCTATAGCTTGATGAACCCAAACAAAGATCTGTGACATCATTATGCAAAGAATTTGGTATGGAATGTGAACCTTATTATCTGACTAGAATCTCTCTATAGATGATTTCCGAAAAAAAAACCTGTATGTCCTTTACTGTTTCCATACATTGGATGCCTTCAATTTAACTGACATGCAGAGAACATTTTTTTAAGAAGCTATCATAGTTGATACTCAACTCACAGAAAAAGGACTGAATAGGCGATGGAAAATTCAGATGGTACCACATTGTGATACCATCTAAATTAATGACATGGTAGTTATCAATTTATCATTCCTACAGTCAATTTGTCATACCTACAATACAATATTGTCGCCTCTTCCATAACGCGATCAAATAGAAATATATCACCGCATACCTAACAGGTGAGCCCCAAGTTCGTACTGTGGGAGTATGCTGCATTGCTGCAGACATGCGTTCCTACAGCACAAGAAAGAAACATACTTTCGCGTAGCAGTTAATAAATCCGAAGAATTGGGGTTTTGGATCAACACACTCTCCAGTACACACTACCTTTGCAATTAAGATCACAACTGCAGTCCAAATCCAAGCGCAGCCTAAAACGCCAAGCACTAATGTACGACCGAACGACTTTATACGGGCAAGAGGGAAAGGAGATCGTGGAGAAGCAGTGGCAGTGGCTGAGGCTCTCACCTCATCGTCGTCGGCGTAGGAGGAGATCTTCCCCCTCATCTATGGCGCAGCCTCGCCGCCGATGAGGAGCTTGCCCGGCTGGGCTGGGGTTTGGCGGCGAAGCGGGTGCGGGTTTCAGGGTTGGAGAGGAGGGGGCTTAGCTTATCAGATGCGGGTGTCGGTCTATTGGGCTAAGACCTATGGGCTGGACTGGATTACTCCAGTACTAGAGTTTGAAGAAGGCAGAGAGGCCCAAGGCCCATGATATCAGCGACCCAAGTCCCGCTATTCTGGACATGGAAGAAAATACATGCATGTATTCATTTTACTGCCATTATATACTGCGTAGCAGATTTAATATGAACAATTTTTTCAGAGTTGAAGAGGATATTACAGGCCTAACTGCAACTACAACAGCATGAAGAAACCAGCCACAAGTTCAGTAGCTATGAGCATTATTCCAAAGGTAGGAACAGTGTGAAGGAAGAAAACTTGCTCCAAACTAACTTGATTCCGTAAAGCAAACA
Organism: Bonia amplexicaulis; assembly: GCA_036346245.1. Lineage (NCBI taxonomy): Eukaryota > Viridiplantae > Streptophyta > Magnoliopsida > Poales > Poaceae > Bonia > Bonia amplexicaulis. The sequence continues at coordinate 92,260 of JAYGGG010000804.1, read as the reverse complement.
CCATCCCCTACTTACATTCTTTGAAGGGTTGAGATCAACCATAATGAACTGGGGAGCAACACCAGTCGCGAACTGGGGAGCAATTATGTCACGTACCCCAAACTCCAAACACAAATGGCAACATGATTCAATCGATTCAAATACAAACGTCACGTACCAACCCACGATACAGATTGGGAGAACTGGAAGAGGAGACTGGGAAGAGCAGCGTAATAGAGTAGACTGGGAAGGGAGAAGAAGGGGACTGGGTAACACACAGAGAGAGAGAATTTGTTGCTGCTCTCTTTTCTACCCCACGGTAACACAGAGAGAAAAATGAGATGGACTCCTGTCAGAGATGGTTGGGGTTTGATTCGAACTCTGTACGTAAGTGTGCACGTTCATGGCGACATTAGTTAACTAGATTTTTCCGGCCTGTCCTCGTCGTCATCACCATCTGAATCTGAGAAATGAAAAGAAGAATGAATAATCAGGAAGCATATGTACGTGAGCAAAACGAAGCATGTGAAGAAGTCAAAGCATTAGTTAGCGAGGTGGATGGGTGTGCATAGCCGTAGATTCCTCACCATCGCATATGCCATCGCCATCGCTTTCTAAACTTTAAAAATAAAGATGAGGAAAGAAACAGGCCGAAGTATGTATGGAAGCATTATTAATTAGTGAGGTGGATGAGTGTACCTTGTATAGATGGCACCACATCAACTCCAATGGTGGGATGGTTGGGATGGGCGTCGACGGCGTGACTCAGAGCAGCCTCCGCTTCCTTGGCCTCCCCAACCGTGGCTCCATCACGATGAATTCTGACACAGACATGGCGGAGGGAGAGCAGGTTCCCCAGGCCCAGGTCAAAACCACCATTGCCATCATCATCTTTTGCCATCCGCACATCGAAAGGGAAAAAAACCTGCTGAGCCCTTGGCAAAGCTCCTCGTTGGAACATCATGTGCCCGGTTGGCTTACAAACTACTTCGATGAATGTCACACATGGGAACCAATCAGCACCGACGAGTAGCAACCTTCGTGCTTGGTGGGCGCACCCTATCTCGAGAGAACGAAGAACCGGCAACCTCCCAAGAATCTGCATGTCCTCCTGCTGCAGTTCCATGACTTCCAAGTGTAGCTCGGAGAGGTCCGAAGAGCGAGGGGTCCCTCTTTAACCACGCCGGCAGTAGAGAATGCGCCGATCCAACATGAGCGAAAATCGGAGATGTCGAGGGGCACCCAACGTTCCCCAAGAGATCCACGGATCCAAAATGACCCCTCAAAGATAGGCTCGGATCTTGTGCAGGTTGCATAGAGACTCCACGAAAGCTTCCTTCAACTCCATGCTCTCATCATAAGGGAAGTAAATTTGTAGCTCCCTCAGTCTTGACAAATTGAGCAGCTGTTTCACAATGTTTGGCCACGCTGAGATCTCGTGCAGCACTTCCATGGACGTCAGATTCCCCATCCCATCCGGAAGCCTTGTGCGGTAGCCGGAAGAAGCGAGCACATCAATCTTCTCGACTAACGACAATGACCTCAATTCCGTTAGAAGATAATTGCTTCTCAAATCCAGCACCGCAAAAATGCGACTTTCCTATCTCTTCGGGAGTTCACGAGATACCGTATATACTAGACCCGGTACCTCAGGTGAAATAAATTGCCAACATCCCTAAGGTTAAGACGGCTACTTCCCCCAAGATCACATCCACGCAGATCCAATACACGTAAAACATCAAAGTTCGAAAGGGGCAGCACTAGATTAATAGCAGGTGGAAAAATAATAATGGACCTCACTTGTGACATGGAATCAAGAGGTGTGGTTTCATCTACCTTGCTATTTTGGAGGGATATCCTGCGAACCTTGCTTTGAAAATTAGGCGTGCTTTGCTCAGTACCATCCAATACAGTAACAAAGTTTTCTTCACTTGACAAGGCAGAGATGAGGTCAAGCACCATATCATGTACACGACAAGTTTTTACCCTGCCTTCCCCATTGATATCTGCTGGTTGGATCATGCTCCTATTTATGAGCTCATTGAGGTAACTCTCTCCGAGCTCAAATAGGCTAATTTCTTGTTTTTTACAATGGATAAAACCTTCAGCTATCCACCTCCATACCAATTGATCTCTCTCGATCACAGAATCTTCTGGAAATATACCTAGATATAATAAACAGGTCTTCAGCTGAGAAGGTAGATCGTAATAGCTAAAGGATAATATCCTTTGCATCTCCTCAACACTAGCATCTCCCGTAAACCCACGACCAATAGAATTGAGCAGAGTATACCATTCATCCTTTGTTTTTATCTGCTTATTGCTAGCCAAAAGACTAGCTATAGTAATGATGGCTAACGGTACTCCACCGCATTTCTTCAAGATATCTCTGGATACTTGTTCCAATTCAAGAGGACATCCATTCCTATCCGGAAATATTCTTTGATAGAATAGCGTTTGTGAGTCATCGTGAGAAAGAGGTTCCATTGTATAAACTATATCATCACTAGAAGAGCAACATGCTTCGGAGACACTAACTTTGCGGGTTGTCGTGATTAGTCGACTGCTGAGATTGTTTCTATTAGAGAAAGCACATTTGATCACTCCCCACAGTTTTTCATCCCATATGTCATCAATTATGATGAGGTACCTATATCAATTTGTGAGAGCATTAATGAAACAACTATATATACACATGACAAGGCTAAGAACCATGAATCGAAAACCTATCTAAGAGCCATGATTCGAAAACCTATCTAGCGTATGTATAAAACAAGCGAAGCATGCATGCCAAACTTAAGAATTGAAAATGGCATCATCAATCGGCAATAAAGTGCTGGACGAAACAATTAAATTAATATTTAAGATGCATGGGGAAAAAAAGCAGACGTGCGAATGCGGGATCGGCGATCATGTAGCAATACACTAGTTACAAAACTTTTAAGATCACAACGGTGAGATCCATCTCGAGAGATAAAATGCCAAAGCTCAAGTACCAATTCGCCCACTAATTCGCGATCTTTATCTTGCCGAGTGCCATCCTACATTCATTCTGCTGGATGCAGAGGCTTCGCGGCGTAGCTTAATTGACCTTTGTGAGCGCACTAAGCACATGAGCAACATGCTCCCTGATTTTAAAATTTATGTATAGGTATTCGTCGACATGGAGATGTCTAGTGCACAAGCACAATGAGATGCACAAGTACAAAGACTTTTGGTTTGGTCATCAAACCAACATGAAAAAACTAAAAAAAATCTTGGTGTACCCTATAGTGTGTTTTTTTGTCGCCCTTTAAAATTTGAACTTCAAAATGAAAGTATGTTAGAAGAAACAAATGGTTATCTTTCTCTTTTTCTTTCCTTTTTTATTTGTCAACCAACTTATGGCTAGCCTTAGATATACCCCCAATCAAATACAATAAAAAATCCTAAACTTAGCCTTAGCAGGGCTTATTTGAAATGTAAAAATTTTGCATGAATTTTACAGGTAAGAATATAGTTCCTGCAAGAGTCCTACGAAATACTCACATTTCAAACAGGACTTTAATATGACAAAGATCTATTGCTTGTTCGGTACTCCTTCACCAGGACCCAACTTGGGTGAGTTTGAAACCACTTATGGCTTATGGTTACAGTAACTAGCTTTCAAATGGTATATTTTTTTAGGCGGAGTATACTAGTCAATTGTAATATACACTGTACCGACTTCAGCTATACCAGCCAAAATCGCATACGGCTTTCTCTCTTCGTAATCTCTCTCGTGAACAGTCAGAATTCAAAAGTCATAAACCACAACCCACAAGAACCCACCTATATGATTTATCCACATGTACATATGGGTACGTGTACTATCACTATAGTCAAATGTGCCTCAAGATGAATGGAAACTTTCTAAATTCAAACCATCATCCCATCTTCTAACCATTGAATACCCCACGCACGAATCTTGTGGAACTTTTGAGGGTCAAGATAGTGCATATACGCGCACATGTACATGTATTTTTCCATTTCGCGAGAGTACGACTACGCTACTTTATTTTCTAAACATACATAATTAACAATGCGCACAACGTATCCAGATTCTAATGTAAAACATCTAGAAGAAAATACACTACTCATTTCTAACTAGACATGTTCATAATGATATGGAAACATATATGGAAATGGAATTATAAGCTGGTCTGTATATTTGTTTGGGTGTGCCAACACTTTTTTTTGCGAGCTGTGCCAACTCAAAATTGTTCGATGTTATGCCATAGTGTGCTGATAAGACGCACCTCCAGTTTTGATTTGAATGTCCAAACCCCCAACTACTAAGTTGATATGGATTTGCTAGTTTTGCGGACATATAGCATACAAACATTTTTCAATTATTGTAACTATATATGGGCTTGAATATTGGCGCAACGTATAAGGTTCATAGACGCATACTTGATAAAGTACAAAGTATAAGTCGGTGTAGGTGACACAAAGGAAGCATTTATTCTAAAGCCTTCAACGGAATACTATAATTTATACGCTATTATACAACTACTGCAGCTAAAAAAGCCGCCTCTATGTCACTAGTTAGTTAACTAATTAACACTTTCTAAATTGCGAAACTTTCAACTCAAAAAATTCAAAATTTAAATTTAAACTTCCAATACGAATTTGTACCTTTCAGCTTGAATATTCAAAAGTTCAACTTATTTCCAACTTTCAATTCAAAATTTTCAACTTTCAAACTTAGCAATTCAGTACTGCACCTCCTAGGTAGTGAAACTTTGGACTCAAAAAATTTAAAAGCTCAACTAGAAAATTTAAACTTTCAACATGGATTTTACATCTTTCAGCTTGAAGCTTACAAATTTCGAGTCAAAATTCCTAACTCTCAGTTCAATAAGACTAGAGAAAGAAGTTACGTTGTTAACTGGTAGTTAGTTAAATAGTGAATGTTCACTATATAGCAATCACAAAAAACAAAACACTCATCAACGTAAGCTACTATGGTTGGGTGGGTGATGCATACCTCTTGTTCTCAAGGAATTTACGGACTTTGTCGATGAGCTGTCTTTCATCCAACATCATTAGATTAGGATCCGTGCAATTTTGCTCAAGAAGAATGCTCTTGAAAACTTTCTTCACGTCAGGATTTCGACCGACGGAAACAAAAGCCCAGCAATCGAAAACTCCTTTAATCTTGTCGTACACTGCTCTGACAAGAGTGGTCTTGCCCAATCCTCCAAATCCGACAACGGAGACTATCTTCAATTTCTTATTTGACACATCATCTCCCTCAAACAGCATCTTAATGAGTTCTTGATCCCGTTTCCCATCAATTCCAACAAGCTCTGTCACTTCCCTGTACAAAGCCTGGAGGCGAGGATCGATAGGCGTCGAGGCTGTAGGCATAGATACAATACTGTCGGTTGTGTACCTGCGATGCCTGTTAGCCACCTCTTGGATTTGCTTGTTGATGTCTTTGATCGCGATGGCGATCTGATGGCGAGCCTTGCCTTTGCTAAACAAGTTGCCCATCTTCTTCGTGAGCCTTTTGAGACTGTGCGGGTTGGGTGTGGCCTCACGGCCATCCTCCACGTGCACCAGGAAGGTGTCGATGATGTCCTCCATGTCGTATGACAGCTCCCTGACATCGCGTGCCCAGAGCTTGACCAGTTCGTCGAGCTGCTCACGCGGCACCTCCGCCACCTTGCGGAGAGCGGCGTGCATGATCTCAAGCTCTCGTGAGAGAGACTGGACTTGCTCCCTGATGCTCTTCTGCAGCTTGTACTCCTCCTTGAGCAGCTCGCCGAGCTTGGAGAGGAGGCTGCCCATCGCCCCCGTCGCAAACTCCATGGTCTCGGTCGGTAGGTAGCTTACTTTCTCTTGCTTTGTTTGGTGGAGTGGTGGTGGTAGTAGTAATTGCTGCGTGGGGGCTGCGAGGGCAGCTTATAGCTAGCTTAGCAGATCTGACATGATCTTAGACTCTGGGGAGAAAAAAAAGGACTGATCTCCGTCAGTCTTTGTTTTATTTGAACCAATTATCGATCGATGCATCAATTAATTTTGATCTGACCAATGTACTGGTCCCTCCGGTGATAGTTAATGTGGGATGGAGAACTACTTTAATTTGCCTTCTTGCAATTGACACCATTGTCTTGCAAGCATGACCTAGTTAATTATATCATTGAACGGAATCAGCTACCTTTATTACGAACATATGCTCTCCGCGTAAAGTAATGCATAAAGCAAACAAGAGAAAGTAATGCAAACAATCGTCAAAGCATTAAGAAAAAACAGTGCCAAGCTACATGGAGTTATTCTAGTTGAGTCGGAAGAAAGAGAAATGATTCATGTGACCTGCTCGTCGAGCTGCTCACACGGCACCTCTGCCATTTGCGGAGAGCGGCGTGCATGATCTTAATTAAGCTCTCCTGAGAGAGAATGGACTTGCTCCTTGACATCCTTCTGCAGGTTGTACTCCTCCTTGAGCAGCTCGCTGAGCTTGGGGAGGAGGGTGCCCATTGCAAGAGAGTAAACTACCTACCAACCGAGACCATGGAGCTTGGGGAGGATGGTCTCAGGACAGTTTTCCGGTAAGTTTCTTTGCGACATCCATCTCTCTTGGCACACTGAATGATAGGGCAGATGACTTGCAAGTCTTCTCATCCAGACAATCGTGGCGAAGGACGAACATGACTGAGTCTTCCGGTAAGGTTCTTTGCAACATTCATCTCTTGGCCACATCGAATGATGGGGCAGATGGCTTGCAAGTCTTCTCATCCAGACAAACATGGCGAAAGAAGACCGCGACTTCAGAAATATGCTGGACGACAGGCAAGCAATGTACGGGACACGGCGCGCTCGGTCGCCACGAGAGAAAAAAACTAGCGACGCTAAACAAAGGCCCACCCACGTCGCGGCGAGATATGCTTGCCGACGCAGCTAGTTCTTCGCGGACAGCAACTTTAATTTTCTAGTGAACCGTATACTCCCGCGCTGCAGCTGCACAGTTGCACCTGCACCGGCACTGCACGGCTGCCTGTGGTCCGCGTGCGATGCGACGGTACCGTGTCGTGTCTGCGGTATGAGCACTTAACGCCGTCCAAATATCGTTTACTCGCATCGACTCCTGGCTCACTAGCAGTGCACCAGATTCTTCACTTTGCTAGGGGAGCGGTGCACCAGATTCCTGGCTGCCCTGCACGATATGGTTCTCTTCATGATTATCTTTTGCCTCCACTGTAACGTACTAAGGTCTAAATCGGTTTAGATATAATTTTATTCTGAATAGATCATGTATACGTAGCAATTCGTTTACACTTTCGTCTTCGTTTCGCGCAAAATGGTTAACCAGGATGCTACCATTGGAACTCTTAGGCTTATATGTAAGTGCTTCTTAAGGTAAACTAGCAAAATGGGATTAACCCAGAAATTCATGTGCACACACATATGGGCCAACATGGGCCGATGTGTCACATACACTCCCCTCAAAGGACCCGATGTCCTCGTCGGACCAACATACCCACACTGGGGCAAATGATAAGGATCTTCCCTCTCGGCACATGTCCGTGCGTTCAGTGTCAGCACATATGACATGCTGTGTGTCCACTTTGGGACCACACGCCTCATGCGCTATATACCCGCGCCCATGTAACCACGAGAATCAGCTCTGATACCATTTGTAACGCCTTAGGGTCCAAACTAACTTAAGTCTAACCCCATTCTGGATAGATCACGCACACATAGCAATCCGCTTAAGCTTTCGATCACGAAGGCGTAGCTTTAAGGACTGTATTCCCACGCAGGGTTGACAGCGAAAACCCGCGTGGTGAATTTCACCGCAACGAGAGTGGTAATAGTACAATAATGCAGGTAAAACGATGCAACATATCAAATCCATCCAAAGCTGGGGCAACTAGACCAGCTTTATGGCACATCCATGCTGTCCAGTCAAACAGGGCTGCATGCGAGGACAAGCCATCCACCACACCAGGCCGGCCCACTACAATCATGTTGAGAGAGAAGAATACAACGTGTTCCCAGTCAAAGCCGCTGTGAGCTCTGACGGACCACGCGACACATTATTTAAAGGATGCACCACTAGTACCCAACCAAACACACCACGAGAACCTATCAGCCAAGACCATGGAGTTTGCGACGGGGCCGATGGGTAGCCTCCTCAACAAGCTCGGCGAGCTACTCAAGGAGGAGTACAACCTGCAAAAGGGCGTCAGAAAGCAAGTCCAGTCTCTCTTCACGAGAGCTTGTGATCATACACGCCGCTCTCTGCAAGGTGATGGTGTCACGTGAGCAGCTCCACCTACTTGTCAAGCTCTAGGCACGCGACGTCAGGGAGCTGTCGTACGATATAGAGGACAGCGTCGATGCTTTCCTGGTGCGTACGGAGGATGCCCGTGAGACCACGCCCAAGGCCCAACCCACATAGGCTCAAAAATTAAGCTCATGAAGAAGAAGATGGGCAACTTGTTAAAAGCAAGAGTCGCCATCAGATCGCTACCGCCATCAAAGACATCAAGGATTAGCCAACAGGCGTGGCAGGTACACAGTCGGTAGCATTGTGGCTAAGCCAACGCGTGTGTGCTGCTATGGATTGTCGCGGACAAGGCCATGTCTCTGGAAGCTGCTCATTTTCCATGAGTCGACTGGTTCAGAGAGCCCATCTTACGCGCGACGAATCAAATTTGGCAGTAACTAGTCTTTTAAATGGTATATTTTTTAAGATATGTTTTATAAATTGATTGGAATATATATTATACTGAATTCATCTATATCGGCCCAAAATCATATATGAGTATTTTCTCTGTACTCTTTATTGCATACAGTCAAAATTCAACAATTTAAACTATAAATCACAACCCAAAGAAACCCTAAGTCCCCTTTCCTTGTCTAGGGCTGCATTCGGGGTGATTAAGCAAACTTTATTGTGGTTGCTGGAGGGGTCTGCATTCAATTGGGCTGATCTGCTAGGGTGGTGGCGGTTCTTGTATTTGGGACAAGTTGTTGCACGCCACAGGACCTGCGGATTTGGACGCCAAAAAGGGGAAGGTGGTGCTAGGGCAGAGTGCTTCACCGGTGAAGAAACAACGCTGGTTGTTGACGATCTTGATGACGAGGTGGTTGGGAAGGTATTGAGCTCGAGTACCATGCACATTCAAACTACAATGGCTGCTCTTCGACCGGCCTGGGGAAATCAAAGGGGATTGAGCTAAAAATCAGTGGGAGAAAATATTTTCGTTCCTGATCTTGAGTCAGCTCAAGATTTAGAGGGGGTTGTGGAAGGGGCACCGTGGAAGGTTGGGAAGCATGCGGTGATTCGGGAAAATTTTGATGATTGCAAGCGTCCTACGGATAATGAATGATACAGTTGATTGCAGGCGTGGGTACGAATCCTTAAGCTCCCTTTCGGTCTAATGAACGATACAGTTGATTGCTTGGCAGATCGGGGAAGTTCTAAGGGTGGATGCTAATGAGAACGGTAAAGCTTAGGGCCAATTCTTGAAGGGTTCTATTAGATGTGACAAAGCCCTTGAGAAGGAAAAATTTTGTTATACAACGGTGACGTAAATCGGTTTGTGCCACAAATTAATTCAACGCCGACATGTGGCATGCAGTACTGTAGTAACTAATAAAAAAAATACTTTTTACCGTTTTATACTGTAGCAAACAGATAAAAATATTTTTCTTGTACCAGCTACAGTATAAAAAGTAAACAAATAATTTTTTATTAGTTGCTACAGTAATACATGCCACGTGTCAGTGCTGAATTGGTTTGTGATATAAACTGATTTGTGCCACCGTTGTACAGCAAAATTTCTCCTTGAGAAGAGGGACATCGATTTCTTCAATTAGAAGGGGAAGCACAGATTGGTACAAAATTCAGTATGAAAAGATCCCCACTTCTGCCTCAGCAGTGGTGTGTTGGGTCCCTGTGTGACATCCACATTTTGTAACCCAACCAGCAAGCTGGGCCCGTGTATTACACGATAAAATTTATTTTAAAACTTTTAGCATCAAATGATATAACTTAGATGTTTAAGAATATATTTACATATCTTATAGGCTATTTAGTATTTTAATATATCATAAATATTGAAAATAACAATAAAATGTTGAGGAAAAATTCAACTTGAGAAATATAATTGAAGTATAAAATTGATGGATAGAGGTTCTTAAACACGTAATCATTCTCATCATGCATGGATTATATAGCTATATATATATCTTTATTCTTCATCCATTAGTTACTCTTTTTCCAAATTGTGTGCATGCGCATGTACCTCTATTTAATCATAAAGCAATACATCGATTATATGTGTAGCAATCTTATTACTTTACATGGTATTAGAGTATATTGCTCATGCATACACTGATGCACCATGAACATCTATCTTGAACTTATAATCCCTCACAGGCAGCTGCCCCACTGAACCATGTGGCTTATATCTCTTCTCACTATTACAACTTTTTTGGTCCAATCTTCAACAATATGCCCAATTTTTAATTGATCCTTTTTAGCTTCTACGTATTTCAATACAATCTCTTAGATTCTACCCATTCCAATGTAATAGCTCACTACATAGTTATCTTCTACTTCTCTTAATTATTACTTAATGCTAACCGTTGTAACATCAAATATACATACGTGTGTAGCCACCTAGGATCCGTACCGAGGACACCCATCACGCTCTTAGGTGGCCCTAAGCCTATTCCCGATGGTTGTCATCTCTACACCCCTCTACTTCTATATGCATGTACTTCTATTTGTATAGATGCATACATGTATATACATATGCATGATATTATACATGCTCAATGTTCCTCTTCTCCCATGTTGATTGATTTCCTCACTAACCGCCGTAATCTTATATCTCCACAGACGTCAGTATGTATGTTTTAGTCGTTGTCTAATAATATGAAGAATCTTCTGACCATCATAGGTGACATCATATCTTTTACCAACGATGTCACACTCCTAACTACTTGATAGCCCCATATCCATATAGCTTACCTTCGATACAAAACTTTACCTTGTCTCTGTCAAAGTTTTCCTATTATCAAGCAGTCAAGTTTATTCGCGACACCTAAATAGCAAGTACACCCAATCCGTGGAGAATCATCATTCAAAAAGGACTATGAAGACAGCGTCGGCTGTACCTGGACGGAGCCTGTGCCGCGACCGTGATGACGATGACGGTGGCTGCTCCTCCATGAGACAACTTTGAGGTGGCTTCTCCATGCTGGACTGTCCGATCTAAAATGAACCGTGCTGCAGATTATCATCGCTACAGTCTACACTGTCACCTTACATGTCTTCTTTAATCTCGAGTAATCCCATAGGAATTTTATAGCAATAGTATTATTTCTATATAGATCTTACAAAATTCCCTTGGTAGAAATAGGGCCACATGCTAGTGGGCACATTTAAGGAAATAAAAGTCTAGCAAACTATCTCCAACATAAAGTGGCATTATATGATAATTAACGAATCTCACAGTGAAATAAATTAAATAGTACATTACAAGCATAATTAATACAATCAACTCCACATTAATAAGGATGGATGGCTGTATATATAAGAAAGCCAAAAAGTACAATAAAGTAGCTTGGGATGTCTTTGGTGAGGACGTCATTTGCTGCAAATGAGATGGACTTCTGTCAGGGGTGGTTGGGGTTCCATTTGACCTCTACATGTTCAAGTGTGCACGTTCATGGCGACATTAGTTAACTAGATTCCTTTGGCCCATCCTCTTCGTCATCGCCATCTGAAGCTGAGAAAGAAGGAACGAAAAGAAGAATGAATAATCAAGAAGAAACAGGTACGTGAGCAACACGAATCATGTGAAGAAGTCAACAGCACTTCCATCGCATATGAAGCCATCCATGTCATCGTCATAGCTTCTAAAATTTAGAAAATGAAATTGAGGAAGAAGGAAGAGGGGAATACTAGTAAAAAACAACTAAGAAACACGCCAAAGCATGTACGAAAGCATTGTTAGTTAGGTGGATGAATGTACGTACCTGTAGATTCCTCACCATCGCATATGTCATCGTCATCGCTTTCTAAAATTTAGAAAATAAAATTGATGGAGAAAGAAGAGTGGAATAACAATAAAAATAACTTAGAAACACGTCTAAGCATGTACGAAAGCATTATTAACTAGGCTGGATGAGTGCGTGTACCTGGTATATCTGGCGCGAAATCAATTTCAATCGTGGGATGGCTGGGATGGGCTTTGATTGCGCGCCTCAGCGCCACCTCCGCTTCCTTGGCCTCCCTAACCGTGGCTCCGCCGCGAAACATCGCGACACGGACCTTCCGGAGGGAGGGCAGGTTCCTCAAGCCCGAGTCAAAATCTCCATTGCCATCAAGTTTCTCCATCCGCACATCGAAAGGGAAATCAACCTCTCGAGCCCTTGGCAGAGCTCCTCGTTGGAACATCAGATGGCCGAACGACCAAAAGGTTAATCTGAAGCACACCATAGAGCGGAACCCATCTGCACCGACAAGAAGCAGCCTTTGCGTTTGTGGGGTGCTCCGTATAGAGAGAGAACGAAGAGCCGGCAACCTCCCAAGGATCTCTAGGTCCTCCTGCCGCAGTTCCTCGACGTCGATGCATAACTCGGAGAGGTCCGACAGAAGCGAGGGATCCCTCTTTACCCACGCCGGCAGTGTGGAGAACTCCGACAACCTAGTGGGTGCCACAAACCCGTGCAAGTGAAACCTGCGGAGATGTCGAGGGGGCACCCAGCGTCCCCCCAAGAGATCCATGGATCCGAAACAGCCAGAAATATCTAGGATCCGGATGCTTGTGCGGTTGCCTAGGGACTCCACAGCTTCCTCCACTCTTTTGAGCTCTCATCTTCACCGAACTTGATTACGAGCTCCCTCGGTCTTGTCGATTAGCAGCTCCTTCACGATGTTTGGGCACCCCTTGGTAGAGATCCAGTGCAGCACCTCCATGGATGTTAGATTACCCATCCCATCCGGAAACCTTGTGCCGAATTGGCCAAGTAGGCACGTCAATCTTCTCAGCTTAACAACAGTTGACGGCAATCCTGTTAGATGGATATTGCCTGATACATCCAGCACCTGCAAAAACTTCAGCTCTCCTATCTCTTCTGGGAGTTCACGGATATATGTATGTGCTAGATCCAGGTACCTCAGGTGAAATAAATTACCAACATCCCTAAGGTTAAGACGGCTACTTCCCCCAAGATGACATCCACGCAGATCCAATACACGCAGAACATCGAAGCTCGAAAGAGACGGCATTAGATTAATAGCACGTCGAAAGATAAGAACGGACCTCACTTGTGACACGGAAACAAGAGGTGCTACCTTGCTTCTATGTTGGAGGGACAGCCTGCGAACCTTGCTTTGCGAATTTGGCGTGCTTTGCTCGGTACCATCCAATATAGTAACAAAGTTTTCTTCACTTGACAAGGCGCAGATGAGATCAAGCATATTATCATGTACACGGCAAGCTCTTGCGCTGCCTTCCCAATTGATATCTTCTGGCTGTATCATGCTTCTATTTACGAGCTCATCGAAGCAACTCTCTCCGAGCTCAAACAGGCTAGTGTGTTGTTCGTCACACTGGATGAAACCTTCAGCTATCCACCTTCGTATCAATCGATCTCTGTCGATCTTATAATCTTTCGGAAATATACTTAGATATAATAAACAGGTCTTCAGATGAGAAGGTAGATCGTAATAGCTAAAGGATAATACCCTTCGCATCTCCTCCACACAAGTGTGTTTTGTAAGCCCACGGCCAATAGAATTGAGCAGAGTATACCATTCGTCCTTTGTCTGCTTATGGCTAGCCAAAAGACTAGCTATAGTAGTGATGGCTAATGGTACTCCACCGCATTTCTTCATGATATATTTGGATACCTGTTTCAATTCACGAGGACACCCATTCTTATCCGGAAATATTCTTTGCAAGAAGAGACTTTGTGAGTCATCGTCAGAAAGAGGTTCCATTTTATAAACTATATCATCACTAGAAGAGCAGCATGCTTCGGAGACATTGACTTTGCGGGTTGTCGTGATTAGTCGACTGCCGAGATTGTTCCTACTAGAGAAAGCACACTTGATCACTCTCTACAGTTTTTCATCCCATATATCATCAATTATGATAAGGTACCTATGTCAATTTGTGAGAGCGTTAATGAAACAACTATATATACACATGACAAGGCTAAGAACCATGAATCAGAAATCCTATCTAGCGTATGTATAAAACACAAGCTAGAAGCATGCATGGCAAGCTCAAGAATCCAAAAATGGCATTATCAATCAGTAATAAAAAGTGCTGGACGAAACAATTAGAGATTTAAGATGCATGCGAAAAAAATCAGAACAAGTCCGCGCTTACTAGAACAAGTCAATACGGAGGGCTAAAAAATTTTAGAAATACTATAATAAAGTCGTAGTGGCAAAACGTAGCTATTTGTGGCTTAGAAGTGGCAAATAATCAAGACAAAACTTTAAAATGGTAAATTCTAAATCGCACCGAATACCGTATACAAAAAAAATTTGGTATTCGATTCGGTTCAGTATACGGTATTCCGTTCGGTAGTTATTTGTCCCATCCTCTGCATCTATAATTTTTTAAAAAAATTTCAAAAAGTTTAGACTGGGATGCAAGGTGAGGAAGAGATGCAGTAGATATATATGTTCTCTTGTGGACGTATAGCACCCAAACAGTTTTCAATTATTGTAACTACGTATATGGGCTTGAATATTGGCGCAACCTATAAGGTTCATAGATGTATACTTGATAAAGTACAAGGTAATTAAGTTGGCGTAGGTGGGCATAAGGGAAGCATTTGTTTGAAAAGCCTTCAGTGCACCGCTATAATCTATACGTTATAGAACTGCTATCATAGCTAAAAAACACTCATTAGCTTAAGTTGGTGACTAACATTGGGCAGGTGATACGTGTTGAAGTATAAGTAAATTGCATATATTTCCTCATCAGATTAAGCTTTTAGGTGAACTGGTTGGTGCATGCAACTCAACATGGTATCAGAGCCAAGAGATCCTGAGTTCAAGACCTGGCTGACGCAATTAAAAAAAATTAATTACAGTCCACTTCTATTCCACGTATTAGGCCTAAGAGAGCCTACACGTGAGGGGGAGTGTCGAAGTATAAGTAAATTGCCCACCTTTCCTCATCAGCTTTAGCTTTTGGGTGAACTGGTTGGTGCATGCAACTCAATATGGTATCAGAGCCAAGAGGTCCCGATTTCAAGACCTGGCTGATGCAATTAAAAAATAATAATTGCAGTTCACTTCTATTCCACGTATTAGGCCTAAAAGGAGCCACACGTGAGGGGGAGTGTTGAAGTATAAGTAAATTGCATATCTTTCCTCATCAGCTTAAGCTTTTAGGTGAACTAATTGGTGCATGCAACTCAACAATGTGTACCTCTCGTTCTCAAGGTATTCCCGGATTTCATCGATGAGCTTCCTTTCATCGAGCACCGTCAGATCGATCTCCTTCGTGTACTTTCGCTTGTCGAGATCAAGGAGGATGTCCTTGAAAACTTTCTTCACGTCAGGATTCCGACCGATGGAAACGAAAGCCCAGCAATCGAAATCTCCTTTGATCTTGTCGTACACTGCTCTGACAAGAGTGGTCTTGCCCAATCCTCCAAACCCGACAACGGAGACTATCTTGAGCTTCTTCTTGGACACGTCGTCCCCCTCGGACAGCATCTCAATGAGCTCTTGATCCCTTTTCCCATGGATGCCAACGAGCTCTGTCGCTTCCCTGTACAGAGCCTGGAGGCGAGGATCGATAGGCGTCGAGGCTGCAGGTGCTGAAGGCGGGTACGCGCGATGCCTGTCAGTCACCTCTTGGAGCTGCTTGCTGATGTCTTGGATCGTCTTCTCCACGAGCCATTTGCGCATGTTCGGGTCGGGCGTGGCCTCACGGCCATCCTCCACGCGCACAAGATGGGTGTCGATGACGTCCTCCATGTTGTAGAATAGCTCCCTGACGTCGCGTGTCCAGAGCTTGAGCAGCTCGTCGAGCTGCTCACGCGGCAGCTCCGCCACCTTGCGGAGAGCGGCGTGCATGATCTCAAGCTCTCCTGAGAGAGACTGGACTTGCTCCCTCACGCCCCTCTGCAGGTCGTACTCCTCTTTCAGCAGCTCGCCCAGCTTGGGGAGCAGGCTGCCCATGGCACCCGTCACCGACTCCATGGCTGGATTGCTCGCTCTCGAATCTCGTTCTGTGGGTGGCAAGCTAGCTAGCTCGGGTGCTCTCTTGATTTTGTGCAATGAGCATTGAAAAGTAGGAATTATATTTATAGATAGAATGGACTGTAGCTTGCAGAATGATCCTTGACGGTGCATGCACCAATGGTGCGCATAAATAAAATTATGCGGGCCAGACTCGGATCTTGATCCATCACATCTGGCTATGTATATGTATATGTATATGGGTGGTGTGAGTGTGTGAATATAATTACATTTTTATCATAGATATTGGAGTATTGTAGTATCTAGTTGCTCTAGTCCCCATCCCTTCCCATGGGAATAATCAATGCGGGTCTCATCCTGTGGGGGCAAATTGCTACCCCTATTTCCGGTAATGTCTTAGTTTGCTATTTAATTACATGCTTGTCCTGAAGACTTCCAAGTCAAGCGATCCTATCTTTTATTGTTTTCTTTCTAGAATTTATTTTCACGACCTAAAACTTCAAGAATGTCTCAACCTAGAATCCTTTGAAGATAAAGAAAAAGAAAACTTACATGGATACCAAGAAACATTCCAGAGGGCAATTAGTTGATGGGATGAGAAACAGAGAAACACACTGCTTGTCCTATTGAACATGACAGAGAGGAGTCACATAATTAATGAATAAAATAGTTGCTAACTATGGATGACGTCCCCTCTAAAAAATGACTACTATTGATGAAGTCAAGGCCAATTGGATCCATATGGCACTTTGTTATGTACTACTAATCTACTACACGCTAACATCAGTCCTGTGCACCAACATGCATTTCATTGACGATTTGAAGGATCAATCGTGTCAGCCTACGCAAGTGACGAAGTCTCCTCGTAGTATGTTTGTTGCCAACCAAACAATTATATATGCTAATTATGCCACTTATTATGTATAGGCCCATAATTAATGGACAGAATAGTTGCTAATTATTGATGAAGTCCCCTCTAAAAAAAGACTGGTATCGACGAAGTCAAGGACTATTGGATTTATATGCCACTTGTTATGTACTACTAATCATGAATCGTGTCTAGGAGGTAGGTCGGGTAGCTATGAGGATTAATTGTCTGATGAAGACATTCGTTTTGCCCACAATCACATCTGGCGCGGTCAGTGCATGCTACATCTCGGTCCATTAAGTCATCTATTTCAGTATATCATAATATACAGCTGGAGCTAGGGGTGCAAACGGGTCGGGTTAATCCCGATCGATCCGGCACCGAATCCGATTGGTACCGAATCCGATTGATACCGAATCCGAAGAAAAAATATGGGTTATGATATGGTAACAGCAATATCCGTCCCGAATCCGATACGTCTTCAAGTTTGATTTCAAGTTAGTGCTACTATTTGACGTTTCATTTTCTTTTGCAATGGTAAAATAAAATCTTCCACATCAGCTATTAAGTAGTAACATCAAGCTTTTAACAGTACGTCCTCCTACTCCATTTGTTGTACTGCATGCATTCCTTACAAACAAGTAGGGGTGCAAACGGCTCGGGTTAATCCCGACCGATCCGACACCGAATCCGATTGGTACCGAATCCGAAGAAAAAATATGGGTTAGGATATGGTAACAGCAATATCCGTCCGAATCCGATCCGTTTGCACCCCTAGCTGGAGCGTACTATCCCACGGAGATCTACATTTTACTACCTTCCATTACACGTGGAGTATTGTTCTTTGGGACACCGTCACTAGTGGAATCAAGTCCAGGTCGATCAGAATTGTTTTTTCCCCCTAATGGGCGCCCTGTAGGCTATCGAAATGTAGGCTATCAAACAGTACCAAATAAACTAAAAGCTTGAGATTTAAACTCAAATGAGCACCTCGGTTGAAATTAAATTGCATATCCATCAGTGTTTTGGCATGTGCTGTTTGCAGTTCAGGCTTTGCAGCTGAGGATTGAACAGTTTTTGAACCATCATGCTAGCAGTCCACCAGTGAATTATGCGGCTCCCTTGTTTTTCCATCTGGATGTACCACTTCTGATTGATATAAATTGTATCTTTAAATATAAACACAAGTATGGTCTAATCTAGCCGTGCAGTTGTACAGATAATTCGGCTAGTTGTACCTCCATCGTATCATTGCGTTATAATATCTCCATGACTAAATCGTATGCGTACGTACTGTTCTTTTCTTAAAAACAAGCCCACGCTGCACACGCTACATACTTGCCCCCGATTTTAAATGATATGTGTCTTCATCCTACATGACATCGAATAAATTTTATTCCAAAGAGGTCACACCAATCCGACTCAGCGTTCGGTGCATGAAGACGACCCAAAAACTATCCTAAGTTTCTAGTCTTAGTTTTGCACAATCTGCGTCTTTTTTTACATATAAATAAACTGTAGCTTGTTTGGTTCACGCAGTTTTGTATGTCTAGCCGGTCGAGGAATTTGTGGAACTGCGCCGGAGACTTCAGATCATGCAGTCACCTGATGTGCCCATGCTCGTTCGAAGCCATGGCCGCCTCTTGGTTCCAATGTAATCCTACCCTTGATTGTTCAATAAGATTTCTCTTTTCCCTAAAGAAAAACCCAGCATAAAGAAACTTGCATACAAGACTTTATGTAGGTCAAGCAGTAAGTGGAGTAATTGTAACATCCTCCCAAAAATGCCAAGTTAAGGAGTAGTTGCTGGTTCACCATCTTCATTGACCGCTGTGTGGTCTGTATATAGTATTAAATTAATGACCCAGGCTGCTAGGCGGCCGGCTCGAATTGATTTGTTAGCTTACGGAGGAAATTAAGCTGAGGCCACTGCAAACGAATGAGGTGCAAATCTCCATATCTGTTGTAAATTAAATTGCATCTCCATCAGTGCTATGGCATGTGCTGTTTGCAGTTCAGGCTTTGCAGCTGAGGACTGAACATTTTTTAATCATCATGCTAGCAGTCTACCAGTGAATTATGTGGCTCCCTTGTTTTTCCATCTGGATATACTATTTCTGATTGATATAAATAACGCAACTTTGGAATCAAAGAACTTTCCTGAGCAGAAATTTTGTTCCTTGAATCATGTGCCTTTACAATTATCAGTGGTAAACTAGACTGCATCTCACAGTCTTGTTTATTTCAGGCGGCTTCATCATAGAGATACCTAGTGTGTGTGTGTATAGTTAGGGATTATCTTCCCTCAGAGACTGAAAACTGGAAAAATAGACGGCCAGGGGGCCAAACAGGCCAAGGCCTCCTGTACAAGTGCTACCTGTAGAAGCCCAGCAGGCTGCCTATAAGTATATCAAATTGTGTAAGTGAGGGCCGATAAGTCCTAATGCCACCACTCAGATTTCAACTTTCAACGAGGATCCAAGAAAACGTGCAACTTTGAAATCAAAATTTTTAACTCCAGGACATTCAACAAGATTAGAAAATTTCAAATTCGAAACGTCCAAATGAGATTCAAGAACTTTCAATCTATATACAGAAGTCTTTCAAATTTGAGCATTTTCAACTAATATTCAAATTTTTCATTGAGAATTCCCCGTTGACACAAAAAAAAACTTTCGATTTCTAATTTTTCATGTCACAAACATAGAATTTTGGGGATGAAAGCTCCCGGATATGCAGGAGCTTTCGAAATCACACCGTGGTGTTGTCTTCCAAAGCATGACGCTGTTATAGTAATATATAAGCGATTCTGGAGGAGTCGTCCCACATAATCAATCACATACAAGCACAAAGATGATCATTAAAGAATACAAGAGATATAATCTCGAGCCTTTCTTCGTATTTATAGGCGAGTAGGAGGTCGTATCTCTACAGTACTGTGTGGTCGTCTAGGAAAGAAATTTTAGAAAAGTCCACGTTTAGAGATAAGTGTCCACACGTATGGAAACTTCATATACTGAATTTGTTAGGCCGATGCCCAAGGTGTCAATTGTATTGGGCCTATAAATGGGTTGGAAAATTTGGCCCATAAATAAAATTAATTTGGACGGCTGGGCGAGCTTAGTCCTGTGGCAGCACCAGGATGCCAATTTGGGCTCGTGGTAGCCAAACCCGAACGATCTCATGCCAACAGTGCGGCAGAGAATTAGTTCGTTCCGCGACCTCTCCGGCCGCCGTCACTGCCATCGCAGCCACTTGCCACCACCTCAGTGGCTTTGATCATGGCTTTGATCACCAACTTTCTTGTGCTCAAGTGGTTCTCCTGACCAGAGTATGAGCATGCACGACGTGGTTGCGAAGCTGAAGAACATCAAGAAGGATTACACTGCTTCTGCTTCTACACAGTCAATGCAAAGGGCCCAACGTTAATAGGCAGACCTATCTGACACTGTCTGGGCTCTCCATGAGTTCCTGTTAATAATGTATTATGTGTTTCCCTTACCTTTACAACTTACAAGTTGTCTGGACAAGAGCTTTTCCCTGGCTAGCATGTCAAGCATGATGATGCTACTGCTAATATATATATATATATATATATATATATATATATATATATATATATATATATATATATATATATGTCATGATTTGTACCAAATATATAGCAGAGGCTTGAGAATTATTAATTACTGATGCTATCGATCACCAATTCACCATTCTCAGAGGTCTTGCACCACATGCATGGGAATTTATACCTCCATTACAAGCATTGGTTTCATGAATTCTGGCAAGGCAACCCCAGGTGCCATTGCTATCAACTGGATCCTCAAGGTAAATAAAGACACTTAATTCTGGCACAAGGCCTCTCCTCATCATTTTGCTATATAATTCAAATGCCTCTTCAACTTGAGATGCTAAACAAAGACATAGGGCCATCTCTATATTTTTCTATAATTCCTATATTTTATTATATCTATATACACGTATTGTTGTATCATTGTTTTTGGGGGAAATGATGTGTTGCGGTATCGATGTATCTGAACAACCTAACTCAAGTCCGAACACCTATCCTAAAACCTTGGATCTGCCACGCCCCCGGCTTCCTCGCCAGTTGCTCGCTATCGCCTCCGTCAATAGGCGGGGTGGAGAGCGCGCGAGAATGAGTGGGGGGTTAATGATAAGTGGACATTATATGTACTGTGAATCTATTAAATTGTAATTTTATCTCTCTTTATATCACTTCAAACTAATTCTGAAATTATCAAAAGAAAATAGAAAAATATTGCACAGGTCTTGGAGATTGATGGACGGCTTAGACAGTGGGTCCATATGATCTCACGTTCATAATTCTTATGAGAATTTTGAACCAAGGGTGTTAGTGCCCAACGTTTGATCAATCATAAGTTTTGTGATTTGTGTTTCTCTATTGTTATGGTTGTGACCGTCTATAGCTGCATTGTGTTGGACAGGACTAGTGTTGTCTCTTACCTTTTGCTATTGTTTCCTAAGCCGATCGAGAACAAAATTAACATTTGGTCATTAATTTTGCATTTTGATCCATTTGTGTATGTAGTATGTACTATGTAGTGAGTGTACGTTTGATCATCGCGAAGTGTTAGTGCTCTTATCAGAAAGATAATAAGATAGTTTTGACTCTTACAGAGAAGTCGGGTCTACTCTATTTTTCTTTTGAGGGAAGGATCATATCTCTTGGCCAAATTTACTTTTAGCTAGTATCATTGCTCATCGCCTAGGAATTGATCTCACAGAGACTCGAATTTGAGGCCTTGCTAAAATTATAGGCGGTGAACTACAATAACTCTGGGTCCATCCTATGCAGTGTTAAAAATCCTGAACAACCATTAACGTTACTCCATACCTCAATCCAACTAAAGAAGCAATCAAACTAGAATAATCTTAAGACCTAAGAAATATTCAGTTCAATAATAGAAACTTGCAAAGTACAAACTTGATATAGGTGTTTAGCTGTGACAATAGCGTACAAAACGTTACATGTTCACAAACACCTTCATTTACATAAATCTTACTACTTACAACAAACGACTTTATTCTACATAAATCTTACAACTTACCACAAGCGGCTTTATTCTATCTTACAACACTAATACAAAATATCATACAGTCACCTTCATCACCTTGTGTTAGAGGAAGAAAACATCATGCAATAGCTTCACATTGAAGACAACTAAGGCGTCAGAGGAGGAAAGTCAACGGCTCTCATCAACTTGATCACTACTTGTTTGCCCTTGCCTTTGCATCCATTCATTTCTCACCAAATGAAGACGCTCCAAAACTTGCTTCATGGTGGGCCTCTCATCCACATCTTCTTTGAGGCATTGAACTGCGATCCTACCAATCATCTCAAGACAATGTATGGCTTTGGTAGACGTGATTTCCTCATCAAACATCTCCCTGGCCCTACTCTCTGTCATGTAAGACTTAGCAAAGTTTAATGGGAGGCTCTCATTACCATCATACCTTGCCTTCTTCCCGGTGATGAGTTCCAGGAGCACAATGCCAAAGCTATATACATCACTCTTCTCTGTAAGAAGGCCTGTCTTCATATACACAGGATCTATGTAGTTTGTATCCCCTATCACGAACCTAGTGTGGTGTTTGTCTAGGAGTCTAGATATTCCAAAGTCTGACACCCTTGGCGTGAACTTGTCATCCAGGAGAATGTTGCTTGACTTAACATCTCCATGAATGATCTTTTGACTAGCAGATGAATGCATGTAGTCGAACGCTTCCGTGGATTCAATAGCAATTTCTAGACGTACTTGTAGTGAGAGAGGATGTTTTATAACATTACCGGCATCAGTAATATTACCGTGAAGCACATCGGAGAGGCTCCCTTTAGGGATGAACTCATAGACCAACATTGGAATATTTGTCTCCAAGCAACAACCCAAGAGTCTAACCACATTCTTGTGACTGATTTGAGCTTGAATGGCAATCTCATTTGCAAAATCTTTTTTGCGTGCCTCGTCAACTGTAATGGAGCGCTTGACCGCTACTTGTTGGTTGTTGTCAGTAGTTCCCATGTAGACCTCACCGAAGCCACCCTTTCCAAGGATTGTGCTGTAGTTCTTTGTAATTTGGTCCATTTCATTCTTTGTGAAAATCTTAATGCCCATGCTTTTAATTAGTTGACCACCATTTTTTTCAAAAAGATCTCTAAGCTTCTTTTTCTCGCGCTCCGTGTGAAAGAAGATTAGTAGGACAGCCAAAATTGAGATGGCACAGATTGTTGCTGAAAACATATATTGTGTTGTTATTGTTTTGTGTCAGTTAAAATTTCACAAACCATAAAAGGATAAATTATTATATGAAGAGGGTCTTACCGATCACCGCTATTGCTGATTTGGGCAGTACGAGTTCACAATCCTTGTCACTTTTACTATTCTTTCTTCGTCCAAAATTGCATTTACACTTGTAGTCACCTTCTACATCGTGGCATGTCCCACCATGGCAAGGATATCGTGTTTCATAAATGGATGGATTATTTTTTCGAAGCTCACACTCATTAATATCTGTAAAATAAAATAGAGAAAAAAATACAGTGGATGTTAAATAAAAGAGATATTGATAACTGAAATTACTGTGTGTTTCAATTTCTTTTGTGTTGCATGCCTTTGTTGAGTCAGGGCATCTAATTGCATGTAGCTTTTAACTAGAGGCTACCTCCTCAAATAGTTAAGAAACTAATGAATTATAGTATGATCTCCAAACCCTTTATTTTTGCGCAAACTGTTGCTCGAACGGTCTCATCAAGTTTGCCAACCCACAAAAAAGGTCAATCGATGATTAATGACTAATTAAGGGGATAGCATAAACGCTGTAAGTTTCATATGCAAACTTGATTTCATAAACTTTCAACTATAATTGTCTTTGCCGCCCATGTTTTTCTTGTTTGAATGCTCTTTTTCAATGAAGCTTCGATGTGGAATTTAGCACAATGATAGATGCATCCTTGCAGCCAGCTGTACATCCCCGATGGAGGTGCTCATATCGACATCAGATGTCCCCCCCTTTTGCAAAAAAAAATAAACAAAAAGAAATAAAAAAGAACACTGACTGACAGCCATGTAAGACTACAAATCAGTTTCACTACTTTCACTACTTTCTTTTCCATCCATTATGGTTGATGTACATCTGTTTGTGTAGCCTCGTAGAGTTTTGAAGAATAGTATTAAAGACAATACACGTTAGCTAATAACTGTTTGCCCCCTTGTTTTGTGTTGTAATTTTTTGAAGACTAATTCAGTCTTGATTTCAATTCAAATTTATCAAAAAAAAAAGAGAGAGTAAAGGCATGAGTTTATATGGAAGTGTTAAATACTTGGTATTTAACACAAAATAAGCTGAGGGGTTCGTTGCTTTCTGAAGGAAAGAAAGACTTACTTTTGCATCCACCGGGGACGTAGGGATTGCCCTCGTATCCCTTGGAGCAATTGCAGAAGTATCCTTCACCATTGGTGGCATTGAAACAATTGCTGTGCGCACTCACACATGCGTCTCCACCGCCGTCCAGATGGCACGTCCCGTTGTTCCTGATGGCCCAGTCGAGCACGAGAGGCACACCCCGCTCACCAATCCTTTCGGCAAACGTCATGTTGCCGACGACGTCCTGCCGGTTGAAATCATGCCTACAGTATAAGTACACGCGGTTAGTTGTGGTACTAGCTCTGTAGTCCTGAGCTAATTAAGCAAACATTATAGCTCTTATTTTCTTAATTGATTTGATAGCCTGCACGCGTGTACGCGTGCATCAAATCGTTGCTTTTCAATTTTAATCTTCATCAAAAACCTGTACTTTTCAAGGTACGTACCAGCCTTTCTCGGCCATGAAGGCGTAGCTGCAGGGGCTGTATTCCCACGCAGGGTTGTACTCATCGGTACCACTCGCCCGATTGGCCGATGTAGCTGAGATCATTGGTGATGGACGTCTCGCAGCAGCCGAGCCCGATGCACTTGCCGTCGTCAACCTTGACCTCGCTCTCGCTCGCGCAGTAGGTGATGCAGCCGGTGTAGTAGGTCTTGTTGTTCCGGCCCGAAATTGTGGCAATGGTGAAGCAGCCGAGGGAAGTGAACTTGTTCTGCGTCGGCGAGACCAGGAACGGCGAGGAGCTGAAGTTGAAGGACCAAATTAGTTCTGTTGACTGGTTGATCGAAGTGAAGCAGACGTACGACACGCCCGTGTAGACGCGTATCTCGGCAGTCTCTATTGTTATGCTGATGATCTCCAGATTAACCATGTATGGTCTTGGAGGTTGTAAGATGTCGTTGCATGTAATTGGGAAGTAGTCGAAGCCTGGCCAGGAACAGTTGTCGCCGATGCCAAACGGATAAGGGATGGGTACGTCGCCGCACTTGTGTTGGCAGTTCGGCCGTGGGGCCGACGCCATGTCGCTGGAGGTGGCGGCGGCGGCGATGCACATGGCCGCCATCGTCACCAGAAAGAGGAGGGGGGAGAACCAGCTGTTCACTTGTGGCATGGCTGCTAACTCTGATAGGTAGAGGAGGGGGAAGAACCAGCTGTTCACTATATATTTTTGCAGGATTACGTAATTCGATCCAGCTAGTTTGCAGGCTGGCTGGGTAGATCTATGTATTTATCACACTACTAGCTAATAGCTCTCTGGTAGTGTGGCCGTATGCAGCAGGCTCCTCTCTAGGCATGCATATTTATAGGCGCAAGCGCGCGGGGGCAAGTTCCATCTTTAAGTGGCAGTTAAGACTCCCCTCGTTCGATTAATTCACTGCCGTTACGTCGCTTTAATCTTTCCCCTCGTTTGAGCAGTTCTTTTGGGCTCCAAACTCACTTTTTGGAGGAAGCATTGCTAGTGGCGCTCCGAATTTTGATTAGTTAACTCGGTGAGTAGAGCAGTTAATTGACCCGCATGCGTTCCTGTGAGTTGTCCAGTGATTAATTGGAGCCGCATGCGTGCTTGTGAGCTGTGCTGTGATTATTTGGAGAGAGCACGATAATAATTAATAAGAGCAAGAGAAGAGTATGGTAATCACATCTGCAAATATATAGAACTTTGGAATTGTACTAATTCCAAAAAAGTTGTGTCATCCAGGTATATATTGTGGATTATATGGTATTCAAATATATGCAAATTTGGAAGTAAAAGCAGAAATTTGTTAACCAAGTTTATATGATTTACAAAATTAAATATTTCAAAACTTTTAGCACTAACTTTTTATATAATTATGCAGCCTGTGCGGATGCGTCCATCCGATGGCCCCAAGTTGTAGGTATAATAGAATAAAGAATCCATGGCAAGTTTGTAACAATTTTTATAACATTTCATGTGTATAAATTCCGCATTAAATATTTCAAAAAGAAAGGCATCGAAAATAGAAAGTTTGCAACAAAAGATTCAATAAAAGTGGTCACGACTTGAATTGTGATCGCCGATTACATACAAATTTTGACTTAACATATGAAATTGGAATATAAAAAAGGGAGCTAAAAATTCTAAAAAAAGTGGAATCAATTCTGAATAAAAATTCTAAAAGTCGTGGTTACTAAATATATACATAAATTTCAAACTAAAGATACCTTCCTATCCATATGTACAACAAATTGGGATTGAAAATCTCAATCAATTTTGGTTTTTTACATGTAAACATTTTGAATAAAAAACCCTAAAATGATAAAAAATAAATAAAATGTCAAAACATTATGTCCATGTGGATCACGGCCCTTACCTACCATGTTTCATTGATCTCCGTAGAAAACTTGAAATTATATATTAACATTTTCATTATGGGATAGATGTGATAGTCCGTGCGAATGCACGGTTGGCGACTAGTAAATTGTAATCCTTTTCAATCTTCCTCAGAGTCACACTCTCACGACCACATCGCTCACAGTCATCATGGAAAATTGGAGTTGGAATTTCCTAGCTTGGTAATTTCCGGTAAAGACTTGGAATTGGAGTAGCATGCCATTCATACGATTCCAAAGTCATGTTTGACTACAGAAGCGGAGACTTAGCTTCAGCGGATACTTGAGCCTTGGTGGTGTGGTGAGATAACATTTTAAACAACTATGGAGTATTCAAAAAAAAGTTTTATGGACTATTCAAAACCCTAAGCATACAAAAACAGCACCGTGGAACCTTCTGCAAACAAAAACCAGTAGGTAAAATTATCATAAAATTGGATATATTATACCTTAATCTATCATTTATCATAAAATTTTCAGATAAGCAAACAAAACAGCGCCTTGGAATATTCTACTCACAAAAACCAGTAAGGAAAGTAGAATATACTGGTTTAAAACAACTAATCTACATTCTTTCTGAAAAATTGCAGTACTATGGAAAGTTCAGAGAAGCATACGAAAATATTCTTCCATGTACGAGACAACATAAAAACTGAACATTAGATTTGGGGGCTTTAGTGCGCATTGTAGTGCGATAAGCACAAAAAAGTACATAATACTGTCAGCTGAAATCATTTTATGACTCGAAGCTGATTAAAAATATCTGTCTCCTATTCTGAAAATACACGGAATGCTTTCCTGAATCCGATCAGAATAGGGCCGGCCAGGAAGTATTGCACCCTATTGAGCCCCGCGCGCTGTCACAGAGAGATTGAGGTTGGACGTGCGGAATTGGAGGTGATGTGGAAGATTTGCAAATTTTAAATGATGTAGAAGGAAACCAACTCATCTCACTCACCACGTGGGAACCAACTCAGCATGCAAACCTTCCTGGTTTCTGGTTTGAACCTGATTTGATCTGATTTTAAAAGTACAAGGGGCTATTTACTCGGTTTTATAGTATATGGGTAAAACTGGACCAACATGGGAGTAGAGGGACCAAATATCAACTTATTTCCATAATCAAATATTGAACAAGCTAAATGCTATAACACAATAAAATAACATACGTTTGCACTGAAGTAGGGTTTGCACCGAACATTTTCCCCTAGTCAACCAATTACATGCATATTATAAGGACGTGGCTACTCCACGCTATACCGTCCACTGCTGCACAAAAGATCATCACGTATGGTTCAAAAATATCATTACATACAGTTTTATGAGCTATCTGAGTTTACGGGTCAGTAATGACATGAGATCATCACCGACGATTTTCGAACCGTCTATAATACATACTATCACGCATGATTATTAACACATAACCGTCTGTGATAGTTAACTATCACTGATGGTTTGTAGTAGAAACTGTATGTGATATCTGATGAATCACAGATGATTTTAACTACAAATCGTCCGTGATATTCAACTATCACAGATGGTTTGTAGTTGAAACCGTCTGTAATTCATCAGATATCAGAGACAGTTTTTACTATAAATCATTTGTGATGTGAGTTAATAACCGTCTATGATATTATTTTATATAAATTATTAATCGTCTGTGATATTCTTTTGTATTCGTAAATCTATTTCTATTTGTTGGTTAGCCTCAGGAAATACTAGCTATGCCCTCTAAAACTAGCAGAAATACAACAAGTACATGTATATATATCCAATTCACATTCATTTCAGAAACAAGAACATCCATTTAATAAATCAATTAACTGAAACAAAATAAATTAACCATGCATGAATAAATACACATGTACTATTAAGTTTAATATTATTCCAAACAAGTTCACTTTACATTGTGGAACTCTCCATCTTCTCTTATGACCTAAGACATCAATAAGTACACACATTGTCCTCAAAATTTTTGGAGCTCGGTCTGTTCCAACGCAGTTATAGCATAGTCATAACCTGTCGGTAGGAAAATTAATGTTATGCACACATATAAATTGATGAGTATGAAATAATTATTGCAAGATTGATAAACCAGAGGATGATTGGTCTTCACAGAACTGAGGAGTAGTTCTATATTGTGGCAAACATAGCATCCACAAGTGTTACCTGATGGCTGCTGGTGGCACTGTAAAAATAGAATTTGTTAGTTCAAGTGGCATTACTATAAAGTATTATATAGGATTAATGTGTACTAGCGAATACCGAAAAATCTAGATCGTATCGCAGGGCATTGATCCCTCCCTTAGATTTTCGTACAGTAGCAACATATGAGGCGAACGACTTACGTGATTTAAAAAAGTTAGCCTTAGTCATTGCGAAGGAAGAAAATATTATAATAGATTAATCTATGGAGAAAATATGTTTACTTATTGATTAATTGTTGAACAACTGATCAGTTTTGGTCTTCTTTAGGGAATCAAGGTATATTATCTTATTCCATTTTGGTATAATTACAATTAGAATCTAGTAGAACCTATATAAGTATGTCTTCATGGTCATTAATCCTAAGTTCATGTTGCTTCTAAAGTACAAATCGATAAGTATAGCCACTAGTATAACACTTACTCCTAGTTGTAGGGCATAAGTACGAATTCCTTATTGCGGTGAGCCACCACTGTCGTCGTCATGTTATTCTCGATGAATGATGCATTCTACTTGATGATATTCATGGAGACCAAGTATGCGTCGAGGAAACTTACTGGTGATTTCATTAATCTGGCTTCAGTCACCATGTATCTATCTATATATACACACAAAAAAGTAAGGAGTTATATATGATATTTATCGGTATTACATGAACATAGACCATGATTGTAGACACTCACAGCGCATATCGAATGAGTGAGGAGTCGAGGACGTCGAGGTTGGATCTTACAGTGTCTAAGCAGCGCACAGGGTAACGGATGCATATCTCACTTAGAGCTTACACTTCATAGTCACCTACATAATGATACAAAATTAGCTACTCCAACAGGCCTATCAATAAATTGAGCATTCTAGAGATAATAATTATTACCAGGATATCATCAATAGAAAATCTATGGTTGCTTTCTGAGGTAGGTTTAGACGCGCAACTACTTCGACGGTTGGGAGGCTGGCTAGCACAGGAGCAGCGGAGGCTTCCAACTGATTTACCCTAAACCTTTCATGCCCGCTCTCTATCTGTCGTTGCATCTCATCGCTGATGGCATCAGCTATCTCCTCTCTAAAGGATGCCTTAATCTCCTCTCGTAGTTATGCCTCGTGCTTAGCTTTGGTTCTCTTCCTACTCCGATACGCTTTAGAGTCCTCTGAAAAACTATGTTTCTATGGAACATAAAGATCAAGACCTCTCATACCACCTAAATATACAGCTTTATTTATTATTTTCTATATACATGTATTGAATATAGTGCTTCAAAATAATAATTAAGGGTAATCTAGCTGTTTTTACTACTTCTTGATTTATGTGCTAAGAAAAATATACCTCATAAACTAGGACAGACAGAGTATTATTTTTTTGTAGAGTAGTTACTTTGGGAAGATATTACTTGTAGAGTACTTTCTTTCGGAAAGCATCCTTATGTACATGTGAATCCACCTAGCTGGCTAGTAGTTTTTTTGAGAAATAATGCTGCTCCCTCTGGTTTTGAATACTTTGACACTTTTGATCAATATTTTGTTCCATAGATTGAGTGGTAAACTACTCTATTATAATACTTTTATAATATTATAATTTTATTAGTATATCTTAGTATAATGTTATAAAAAATAAGGATCAAAATCGTATATTAAAAATTGTAAAAAATCAAAAATATCAAGTAATAAAGAATGGCGGAGTGCTGTACCTAGCGCTCACTTTTCCACTGTAACTTTCCTTGTACATTAAAGCAGTCCTTACGCTTGCGTGTGCATGACACTTCGGTGGTGCACACTTGGACTTTTAAATCCGGATTTATAATTTATTTTATATTGTAGTAAAAAAATTATACTATATCTGCTGTTAGCTTATTTAGAATAAATTAAATTTAATAAAAAAAATATATCATTACAAATAATAAAAAAATAAAGAAAAATAAACTAAAAAAACAGAAAAAATAAAATTAGAAGATAGAAACTGAAACTCAAACAACTGGTGCCGAATCACCAGGAAGCTACCGTATGGACGGCAAAGGTCAGCAACACACCTCGTGGGCCCTACTTTGATGACCTCATCCCGGAAAAGATGCTAATTAAGTGCACTAGTCATAAATTCAAATATTATTATTTCAATAGAAAACTTGTACAAATTTTAATTGGATTTAGATAGGACTTCAAGTCTATCAACTTGTTTAGCTTGTACATATCAAACTTTAACATGATTGGGGTTACATTTTAATTCTGTAATAATTTAATTATGATTTAAGTTTTATCAATTTGGAATTTCAATTATATATGTATATATTTCAAATTGAATTTAAAATCCAATATAATTTTATTCCGAATTTAAACTTATATAAAATTATGAATTTCATTAATTTTTGAGTTTGAATTGGGATTTATATGCACTCCAAATTTCAATTCATATATAACTGTTTTCGTATCTTAAAAGTAGCTTCATACCGATTATTTTGGTTTTAAGAAAATCCTATGAACTAATTATCTTGAGTGAGATAAGGATCGAAATATGATTGGAACTCAATAGAACTTGCAAGTCATCCGCACGGTTAATTTATAAAAGCATACAATCTTTTTCCTCGATCGTTTACTAAGGTGGTGATCATTTGGGCTTATTTTTGGTGGCTTATGATGAAAAGCACTGTGTGGTGGTGAAAAACACCGAATGACAGAGGCTTCTTGAACATAATTAAATTTAAAAATTAAAAATATAAAAATATGTTAGTCTATCACGACAACGTAACGAATACGGGAAAAAAAGAACCGCAAAAAGCTCAAAAAGCCAAAAGTTCGAAAAGACGAAATTATGAATAGTAAAAATAAGCCGGAAGTCGGAAGTCAAGTCAAACGAAAGGCACCTAAGGTCGACATTAGCGATTAGATCAGTTCCGGCAATTACAACACTATTTGGAGACATGCAGGGCTCTATACATGTTAGATGGATTTATTTGTAGACTTTTGGGATTTGGTTGTGTGATCTCTGGATGCTGTCTTACATTTAAATATTTTAAGGCATACCAGTAAATCATTAAGCAGTGCAGCATATTAACTCTCCGTTTCACAATAAAAAAAGACTTATTTGAAACTTTTATGGGATCTGCTATTGTACATTGACCCACAAATTTTACCATGTAGATATATATTGTAATCCCTTTCAATCCTTTTCAGTGTCACACTCTCATGACCACGTCTCTCATCGCCGTAATGGATAAGCGTGCTTAGATTCCTAGGTTGGAAATGATTGATTACACTCTAGTGAATTTCTCAATTTCCGCTGAAGATTTATTAGAAGGAGCATGACTGATCGATTCCGTAGCTGAACAATAATTAATAGCCTTGGAGGTATGCTTATAGTACTAATTAATAATACCTAGCAGATTTACCATTACACAGCTAGATATAATAATATAGTTATCTTTGATATACAACTATAATGTTTATGATTAAAATACAATTATATTTGATATACAACTCTAATATATATATATATATATATATATATATATACAATTAATCTACACCGTTATAATCTAGTCACCATCAAAATAAGTGATGAAGATTCTTTTTTATTATAATTTACACCATTATAATCTAGACTCACTACTGTCACCACTGTGGACAGTTGCCTCCCACGGACCGAGGAAGAGAAAGAAAAACGCGTTGCGTTTTTTCTACCCCTGCTGACGGCAAAAAGATAGCCGGTACTGCTGCTGATTCGCGCGAACCGAGAAATAGAGAAGCACTGGATGTTGAACCAGGCTTCTCTGTCCTCTTTTTTATGTTTTTTTATACACAGTAGTAGTATAGAAAAGATGGATGATGTTGCAAGCCTTACAAAAAGTAAAGTACAATAAATAAGATGTTGACATGTGTAAGAGAATAGAGATGGGAACAGGAAAACTTTGTTCCTGGATGCTTGCCTCTCGGCTGCTTCCGATCTGATGGCGTTTTGTGGTGTGTCCCGTCCGAGACGGAAACGACTTATGTCATGTCGGCTAATTTTTCTTATCTAGACTCTGATATTAATTATTATTTTCATCTTAAAAAAATCATATATGTAAATAAACACAAAAAATACATATCTAATCTCATACTATTATTAGTTTCTATTCTCTTACTTACTTTTTTTTATTAGTTTCTATTCTCTTACTTACTTTTTTTATAAACAGAAAAAATCATCTTTAGAACTATTAGTTTCTATTCTCTTACTTACTTTTTTTTTATAAAATTGGTTGTAAGTTTTTTCATTATATAGATGAATACTCTCATACTAATATATCTACTCGGATTTCAAGTTAGTCACGACTTTAACTTAAATAACACATAAAGACATATTCTACTTACAAATTCGATTTAAACTCCAAACTAAAATTATTTCCATTGTTGACCTGGCTGTGCGCGACACCTTCTTCTCCCGGATCGCGGCAACCTACGGCGTCGACCGCGAAGTCTATGGTGCCTGCACCGAAACAAAAAAAGTGGCTGCTTAGACGGGACTGTCCGATCCAGAAAGAAAAACAAAAAGTTCCGCGTTACATATGACCGATGGATCGGCACGACCTACACTGTCCCGTTAAACCATATATACTAGTTGGTGCTGTGTACATAGAATCAATGTTGCACGTTGCAACACCGGAATTTTATCGGAACTAGCTAGGTGGCTCATGTATTTGTACGGATTACCTTTAAAACATATTTAAATAACTTAATAATATATATGTAATTTTACTTTATTAAAAATAGATTGTTGAATAACTTTATTTATGATACTTTAATATTATAAATTATAAGAAGAGGAAAATACTCACTTCGCTCTCCAATATTTGTCACACGTGACCAAAACTTTTTTCCCCACATACATTTTTATGGAAATATTTATATAGCAAACAATAAATATAATATTACATAACAATTTTCATTTATATTATCATCTTTTTTTATTATTGAAATACTTGTTTGCATGCTCATAACGCACATCATATAAATTACATCAGTATAGCTAAGTGAACATTCGTTAATGATCTCACTCTCAATCCATCTATCCTGTGAAGGTCCATCAAACAAATGGTCGAAATGTTTTTGTTTTTATGAGAATTTTTAGCACTTATTTTTTTCTTAACGATTGTAAATTATCTGTCATCAATTTTTATTATATAATATATTGGCAAGTTGAAAATTACAAGACAGTAGATTTAAAGAAAAAGATTTTCGCTACACATTGCAATCATTCACCTCCTCTGATTGCCATCGACGATCCTACAGCACTTATTCGGGAGAAAGAGCAACTCACTTCGCGCGCAGACAGAGATAATTAATAATACTACTACTCTTCAAAACGCACTAGCCACCAATTAACAGGAGATATACATAAGAGATCATATATCAGCACTTCAGCAGACATTGATGGAAAAGAAAGCAATGGAACTGGAGAAACTAAACAACAGAAAACAAAAGGCAAACTATGAAGTAACCACCACAGAAGTTCAGGCAGGAATAGCAAAAATTGCTTGAAGCCTGACCAAACAGGTGTCCAATCTAAATATCTGATTACGAAGTGAGGTTATTATTCAATTTGCGATAGGCATTAAGTCCAAATCAAAGACAGCAGCGCGATGTTTATCTTACTTATTTGTTATTTCTTAGAAATTACGGCGAAGATATTACTGGTGAAGTCAAGAGAGAAATTTGTAGAGTACTTACCTACTCCATCGATTTCCTGATCGATTACTCAGGATATCATTAGCAACTAGAGCCCCGGCAATTACAACACTATTTGGAGACATGGAGCGCTCTACAAACGTTAGATGGATTTATTTGTAGACTTTTGGAATTTGGTTGTGTGATATCTAGATGCTAAGTCTTACATTTAAATATTTTAAGGCATACCAGGAAATCAGTAATCCGTCAGCAGCAGTGCAGCAGATTAACTCTCCGTTTCACAGTATGAAAGACTTATTTCAAACTTTTTTGGGATTTTGCCATGTAAATATATATTGTAATCCCTTTCATCCCTTTTCAGTGACACACTCACGACCACATCGCTCATCGTCGTCATGGACAAGCGAGCTTAGCTTCCTAGCTTGGAAACGATTGGTTACACTGTATATGGACTTTTCAATTTCCGGGGAAGACTTAGAAGGAGCATGACTGATCGATAGAGGTGGAACGTAGATCGTGCCGTATCGGCACAGCATGGATTTAGCATGCTGTGGTCCGTGTCGTGCTATGTCGGCTTAGACCGGCCACCCATCATACCGTGTCGTGTCGGTCCGTCTTGTCTCTAGTCAGGTCTAGGTATGGCCCAGAGCTTGACAGGGTAGCATCATATCGTGTTGGCCCTAGCCCTGCCATAAGTAATTATAGATAGTGGAGGTAGCAACGACGATGGTGGTGAGGCCACCATCTTCATTCCTCTCGTCTTGTCTCTGGTCAGGTCTAGGTATGGCCCAGAGCTTGACAGGGTAGCATCATATCGTGCTGGCCCTAGCCCTGCCATAAGTAATTATAGATAGTGGAGGTAGCAACGACGATGGTGGTGACGGCCACCATCTTCATTCCTCTCGTACTCGTTTCGTTAAAAACTTAGTTAAAATTTCATTCCATTGTCACATGCCATTGATAGAAAAAATGCAAGATAAAATTTAAAGGGGATGACACGGTGGAGGACATGATCGTAAGAGCCATGAAAACAGCTACGACGAGGTACATCATCCTCGTCGCATTGCTCTTGGCGAGTGCCATTGTGACACCCTGGCCCATGTTGGCCCATGTGTGTGTGCATATGAATTTCTGGGTTAGTCCCAACTTGCTAGCTTAACTTGAGAAGCACTTACATATAAGCCTAGGAGTTCCAATGGTAGCACCTTCGGTAACCGTTTTGCACGAAGCGAGAACGAAAGCGCAAGCGGGTTGCTACATGTGCGTGGTCTATCCAGAATGGGGTTAGGCCTAAGTCAGTTTGGACCCTAGGGCGTTACAAATGGTATCAAAGCCGACTCTTGCGGTTACATGGGCGCGTGCGGGTCAGGAGCGCGGGCATATGACGCGTGTGGGCCCGTAGCGGACACACAGCATGACATATTTGCTCGCATTGAATGCACAGACATGTGCCAAGAGGGGAGATCCTTATCATTTGCCCCAGTGTGGGTATGTTGGTCCGACGAGGACGTCGGGTCCTTTGAGGAGGGGTGTATGTGACACCCTGGCCCATGTTGGCCCATGTGTGTGTGCACATAAATTTCGGGGTTAGTCCCACCTTGCTAGCTTAACTTGAGAAGCACTTACATATAAGCCTAGGAGTTCCAATGGTAGCACCTCCGGTCAACCGTTTTCTTGCGGCGAGACGAAGCGCAAGCGGGTTGCTACATGTGCGTGGTCTATCCAGAATGGGGTTAGACCTAAGCTAGTTTGGACCCTAGGGCGTTACAAATGGTATTAGAGCCGACTATCGCGGTTACATGGACGCGTGCGGGTCAGGGGCGCGGGCATATGGCGCATGGCGTGTGTGGGCCCGTAGCGGACACACGGCATGGCATATTTGCTGGCACTGAACGCACAGACATGTGCCAAGAGGGGAGATCCTTATCATTTGCCCCAATGTGGGTATGTTGGTCCGACGAGGACGTCGGGTCCTTTGAGGAGGGGTGTATGTGACACCCTGATCCCATGTTGGCCCATCTGTGTGTGCACATGAATTTCTGGGTTAGTCCCACCTTACTAGCATAACTTGAGAAACACTTACATATAAGCCTAGGAGTTCCAATGGTAACACCTCCGGTTAACCGTTTTGCGCGAAGTGAGGACGAAAGCGCAAGCGGGTTGCTACATGTGCGTGGTCTATCCAGAATGGGGTTAGACCTAAGCCAATTTGGACTCTAGGGCGTTACAGCCATTAGGAGAAGATTACTTCTATTTGTCCCTTTTGTGCCTCAGTGTGCTTATGTGCCATGCTCTGC
This sequence comes from Bonia amplexicaulis, assembly GCA_036346245.1. NCBI lineage: Eukaryota > Viridiplantae > Streptophyta > Magnoliopsida > Poales > Poaceae > Bonia > Bonia amplexicaulis. Next base: position 55,280 of record JAYGGG010000804.1, on the reverse strand, counting down.
CCTTTGCAGGTGTTTATATAGAGGCACAATCAAATCTTACACGTCGATCGATTCTTACATCTATGTTATGTATCTCCTACGGTAATGCTTTGATATATCAAAATACTAATATTTGATATCGTGTTAGACTGCAAATAAATGATATCTGATTTTGCACCTTTATATATATACTCTATGGTGTTCCAACACATTCATTGGTTGCTAATTTTCTTATACCAATTAATCGGCTGCTAATTAAGGTTTCATGGATTGGACCGACCCTTGCCTCGGCTCGCTTGTTACTAGATATTAATTCGTGGCGTCATTCGTTGCATTTCCATGCCAACGTGCATGCATGGATGCACATCATTTTTTTTATAGTAGTATCTCAAATCAAAATATAGGCTGTTACAATATAAAGGACGAAAGACTTTTGACTCGGAGAACTTGTGGACATGCATGACTGATTGGGATGTACAATTAATTCCAGGTTTAACTAATGCGTAGTTTCCGAAAGCAACGACTGTACCAGATCGATGGTATACGTGCACCACAAGTTCACCGAGTAGTCTGGGGTAAAAATGGTTTTGATATTTACTATAAAACCTAACTTTTAATTGTGAACTATTTTTTTAAGACGGAATTATAAATTAATTATAGTACATATTAAAAACTCAATATATATATCAAACAAAATTACAAGCGAGTATCTCTTTCTGTAATTTCTATCGTAAATAGCTAAAATTTTAAAATATTAGTTAAAAACTATAAATCACAGCCAAATTCATGGTTGGACCGACCCTTGCCTGGGCTCGCTTGTTACTCGGCATCGAATTTGCTGCAAGTAGATCTATCGATGCATACTTATTCACCATTACATGCAATGGATCGATGGATCATGGTTATCCCGACGTACGAATATATAGAGATGAACCAAATATATATAAGAGATTCAACTTACGGTAACTATACTCTGCATTATTTTGCCATGGTTGTCCATAGGGCAAAAAAAAAAAAAAACTTCCCCATGATTCAAGAGTGGTTTGATAACATGTTCTGATTTCCTCTCTGTACATTCTTTTTTGTTTTCTCCTTGTATATGTAATTTCTCTTTTTAGTATCTCTACTATTATATAAAGAGAAGTTGGTGGTCGTCGGTGCGTTCTCCTCTCCCCTCTTTACAACCATTCGATTTAATCTGGACGATTCGTCTCTTCTCCTCCTCTCTCTCTCAGGATACAACCGTCCACCCTGTTCATTTTCCCCATCTCTTCGCGTATTCTGGCCACTCTTCTCTCTGTCGTTTACTCTTCAATGTTTGATATGTGAAATTGGTCAGGCAGTAAGTTTTATCACACTATTTTTATGACTCCGTTGTAACGCATAGTTTCTTAATGGCCCTGGCCCATCTACCATCTATATATCTGGTTTCTGGAGAGTTTGCAGGTGACTTTTTTATTAAAAAAATTTGGATGACAACTCTCCTTAAGTTCGACTAAAAAGATTTGTCACATTTTTTTAAAGGATAGCTGTCGCATATTCTTAAGAGCTTAGCTGGGCTGAGCTTCACTCCCATAGTCCCAGGCATGCGTTTTGCATAGCTGTAACATATATGAGAAGGCAAATTAAGAGTCACCAGTTTAAAAATTTATAGAGAGCGATAATATCCAGTCTACTTGTTGTTCAGCATGCATTATTACAGAAGATATGTAGATGCAAGAGCTAGGATCAGTGTCGATCGAAATCATTTGGAGATATCCTATCTGAAAAAAAGAAAAAAGGAAAGAAATCATTTGGATATCAGCAATCGGCGCGCGTCCATGGTGATGCTTCGCCGGCGGCAGCAGCAGATGGGGTAATACTGGCCTGGCTTGCAGTACGTCTGAGGGTTGCTGAACCCCTGCTTCTGGCAGTACTCGGCGCACGTCGACTCCAAATATTATTACCTTGTGCACGGCAGGATGGAAAAAGCGTAGCCATGACGACAAGAGCCGCCACGAACATAACCCCGCAGGTATCCTTTTTCAGTAGCGCCATGATCGACAAGTTCAGATCAGGCTAGCCGCTAGTTCTCTTGTGTTTCCAACTCTTATGTTTTGGATGTGTATGTGCTCCTTTGGACTTGTTATGTAGATGCAGAAGGTGGGGGCTAGCAAACATCTTGGGGATCACTTTCTATTATGTAACGCATTTAATGTCTTGTTAATTTGCTTTGATATATTGTCCCGGGTTCAGTGAATTAAACTAGAACAAATCTTGTTTTCAATTGATACTACCTTAAACCATATCGTATCTTTGGGGGTCGTTAATTCTTTTGAGTGCATGGATGCCATCAATTGGCTGCTAATTAAAAGCTTGATGTATTGGGCCGACCTTCTTGCAACTGGGCTTGGACAAAGGTGACAAGGCCGCACACTATTACGTACAATCTTTTTCAAATACTTAACCCATTATGCGCGGAGGGGTTCCGGCTCCTCGGCGAAGACGTCCCAGCCTTGTGCTGCCGTGTGGCGGGGATTTCTTGTCTGACGGAGGAGGTGATTATCTCCGGTTTTTGAAATTACGTCAGGTCCTTGGTTCTCGCAAAAAAGTCCTTGGAATTTTTTTAGGTCCCTGGATATTTTTTTTAACCCCTCCGTTTTGCGGGATGGCCCCCCACGTTTTCGGAAATTGCGCACGGGTCCCCGGTTTTTCGCATACAGGTCCATGGCCACCAGGAAGAAGCAGGCAACCCTAGTATCCTTGTTGAGGAATGCCATGAGGGAGCACCGCCACTGGCTAAATTTTGCTTTATTTGCTTGATTGTCCTTTTTTTGGCAACGAACCAAATCAAACCAAATCCTGGTTTTATTCATTCCTTACCTTATCTTTAGATTTCATTTATTGGCTGCCTTTTATTTTTTTTAGGAACCTAATTTAATTTTATTAGCGGCTAATATTAATAATTAAGTACTGGGCCCAGCAATCATCACCTGGGCTTAGGCTGGCTGTTTACTGGGCCTTCGCAAAGAGGCGGTGACATCGTCGCTTCACGCCCTGCTAGCTAGGGCCCACATGTCATAAACCACTCCATCATCCTTCTAAAAAACACTTCGTCGGTGGCGGTGGGGTCCGATTGCGCCGCGCGGCGAGCCACGCCGCCCCCACGGATCGCCGGTGATGCGGGCCCGACCTCGTCCTCCTCCAGTCCTCCCCCGACCGTACCTCGGCAAACCTAACCCTAGGTATGATGTGACAGGCCATTCTCTTCTCGCCTTTCGCGTTCCTGTGATCTGCGCCGTCTCCGCGCTGGTGATGATCTGGTCGGTTTTTTGGGCGTTCCGCGCGCTGAGAATTCTGCGGTTCTTCGTTTTTCTTCTTTGTTCGTTCGTATGGAATTTGGGAGGCTGGCGTTAGTCGATTCGCGGATTTGGGATCCCGAAGCGGAATTCGCGTGGTTTGCAATTGAAGTTGGGTTCTTCGATGTGATTTGGTGCTTGAACCCGAACCACGGTACTACGAATCGATGGGATTCGGATTCGGTTTATAGTTTTTCTTATGAGATTTTGCACGCCTAATCCGTGCCCGTGTCCATTACATAATTAGGTGTTTCAAAGCTAAATTCCTTCTTTACTTGTGTAATTTGCGTCTGAGGAGCCCATGCCGTGTATAGGGGAATTGTGGATTTTGGGGTTCCCTTATTAGTGGAATTCATGTAGTTATTGATTCGTTTTGTGGTGTCATACTGTACTTTGGTGGTGGTTTTGATGGTGTGTAATTTCTTCCACTATTTTAATGGATGGAAGCTATGATCTTAATCTGGTCTTACGCCCTTAGCTTAGTTTAATGCTACGGATAGCTAATTATGTAGCACGGGATAATGTGGTCATTGTTGTGGTATCGATGTTCGATCAATCAAAGATGGTTTGGCGTGTGGTGCGGACATCGGAGTCCATCTTTAGGGAAAGGTGGTTTGGGATTCATCTTGTGGAATTCGATATTCGTGTATTGCACTGATTTAACTCTTTATTTTCTGAACTTGGTTTATTGTGATTTTTGTGGAATAGATCATTTGTGATTTGGTTTTGATAAGTAGATCCATGGATGTGATAATTTTAGGTTGTGTGCGAACTTATTTTGTTTCATGTGACGGACGACTCATTATGTAAAAGGGGCGATGAGGCCAATTAGTCTTGTATATGAAGCTCAATCCTCGGATCCATGATAAGGCCCTAAACCCATCAGATTGGAGCAACATGAACTACGGACTGCTTGCCCTTATACGACCCCTTTTCTCGAAAATAGATGGAGCGAATTTATTGGTCATAGTAACGTCGTGTTGATTTTGAAAACTAAAAAAGATTGTTTTTTTACTAGAGGAGTACTACAGTATGACTTTACCAAATTTATTTGGCGTGCGTCCGTTATGTACAATTAAGTAGCCGCTAGCTAGCTGATGGCTATATATATGAACACAAGCAGCAGCTAGCTAACATCAAGAATTGCCATCACTTACCGATCATCTCTAATCTGCTCGGTAAGTTGATTAATTAATTCACATGATGATTGCTTCCTCTTATTTCAGATGTTCTCCGCTAGCAACGGCATGTTGCAGCCTGCTGCTTATCGTCGTCACGGCAGCTGCCTTTGCTTGGTCGGCGCGACCCCTCGAGTCGTCGGCGCGCCGCCGCCAACGATGAGAGCGTGTTGATGGAGAGGTTCATCCGGTGGATGGCGGTGCAGAAGCGGTCCTACTCCTCCATGGAGGAGAAGCAGCGGCGGTTCAAGATATACGCGAGCAACATGAGGTACATAGAGGAGGTGAACGCCAAGGGCTCTCGAGCGTGCTCGGCGAGGGCCCGTTTGCCGACCTGACGCAAGAGGAGATCGTGGCGCGGTACACCGGCGGGTTGAGGGTGCTAGCTGTTGACAATGGGGCGGCTAAAGTTATTGACAGTTTGTCAATAGCATTTTTAATTTATCTTTTTTTAATTATTTTTTTGATTTTTATTTAGAAAAGCAAAACAGTCACTACAATGCATTTGTCTTACAAAAAAGGCCAGAAGCCCACAGCGGCTTGGAGCGGGGGTTAGTGTTGATGATGCTTTGAATGTGAGAAGAACCATCACATTGAGACTTGGGTTGATCTTTGCTAAATAAACTATTGAATTCCATCAAACTTGTTAAACTGAGTTATAGAAATGTGTGAAGCTCTAGCCTCCTGAGTGACAATAGTAATGGATCTATCCTTTTTGTTAAACAAAAAAAAAGGCATTCCTAGCCTTCCATATGAACCATAACAGATGAAAGATGAATTCTCTATCTTGTCGGTTATGAACTTGGGTAAAAATAATAATATGCAGAATTTCAGAGCAGCATTTACCTTGAAAGAGATGGTTATCTGTTTTAAGAGCAAGGTAGCTAACACAAGTGCCGTGCCGCATCCATGAAGCACATGCTCCTGCCTAGGTACTTACATATGTACTTGCTCTCCTCAGTGCAAATACAATCTTGTAGTACTGTCGTCGTTTCTTTTTTCACCGGCTATATATAGTGCACTGCTGTCTTACAACATGTACATCGTTCCATGACGTTGCCTCGGGCTGCAGCAGTGCACCTGCCGTTGCCAAGCCTGCGCCGTCAGTGCGCTGCGCTCCGCACGGCATCGTCGCGCCCGCCGTGCCTGAGAACCGTCTACGCGCTGCTAATTGTGAGTTTCTATACTGTATCATCACTCTAGACATTAGCGCGTACTATGTATAATAATATTATCTTGTGGAACGTATTAATATCATTAAATTAATATTTATGAATACTTGATGTTAGACTGTACGTAACTAATTAATTTCAGCTGCAATCCCAGTACAAATCTTGCCCGTGTATACCCAGCAGCTAATCAGATCATGCCAAAATGTAAAACAAATAGATGGATATAAAAAGAAGAAGCGCCCTCGAGTGGGCGAGGCGGGTGAAGAATTGGATCCCATTGCAGCGGCGCCCCTGCGAGCGATGGCTCCTGGCACTGCTTCGGGGCGTTCGAGCGGGTCGGGGTCTTGTGACGCCCCGTCGCCGGGGCCGGTTGCTGACTCGATCGGATGTTGAGAGGCCGCCCGCCAAGCGCTCTGCACGCCCGTCTCCTCGGCCTTCTCCGGCCGACGCCGTGGCACTGGACAGTAACGGACACAGGAATTTTAAAATAAGTATTTAAAGTTGTAAAAATATTTTGTAGTACAAAATATAAAGATCTACAATAATAATAGTTAACACACAATTGTTCGTACTATGGATAACATATCAAATAATATAAAGAAACTACAAAACAATTGCAAAAATTCACAAATTAACTCGGCGATGCTTCATACCTTGTAAGCGTGATATTATACCATCATCCTTAACTTGCAGAAAAAATTATCGCTCAAGAAATGTAACCAAGCAGTCATTCAGGTATTGTTCTCCCATTCTATTTCGTAGCTTGTTCTTCACATAATTTATTGAAGAAAATAATCTCTCCACACTAGCAGTTACCACGGAAAGAATGAGCACCAATTTGAGAAGCTTGTAAACAATTGCATAATTGAGGCTCTTCTTTGTTTGAAAAAGCATAATAGAGAGCTCAGAAAGGTTGTTCATTTTTCTAAACCTTTCATCTCTACGCACATCTGTAATGATGTATGCAAATTGAAATGGAAGATGCATCAGCTCTATATTTGAGAAATCCTTAGGATAAAACTGAGCAAACATAACCAAGTTGTCCTTGTCATAAGCAGCAAATGAATCAGTTGGATTGAATGACGCCATGCAAAAAAGCAAATATGTGTTTACCTCATCAAACCTGTCGTTAATTGTGAGTTTATATACTATATCATCACTCTAGACATTAGCGTATACTATGTCTAATAATATTATCTTGTGGAACGTATTAATATTATTAAATTAATATTTATGAATACTTGATGTTAGACTGTAACTAATTAATTTCATCTGCAATCTCATTACAATCTGTTGGAATAGTCACACATTGGCTATAGAAGGATAATAGATCTAACTTAAAAGTAGGAAATCTCTCACCTCATTTCACACATTGGTTGTGAAAGAGCAATAGATCTAACTTAAAAGTGAGGGAGTCCCCATCTTATTAGCTATTTTTTGGGGTGAGAAGACCCTTACAATTTTTCAAGTGGTATCAGAGCCCGATTCTAACATCTCTATCCTAATAAATACTAGTGTGTGAACGCCTGATAGACTATAACTCTGACTCCCTAAGGGACCATCGGTGTATAGTGAAGGGACCCTGAGGGATTGTTGGTATACGGTGGAGGGGCGGTGAATGTTGAGGGACATCAATATGTGAATAGAGAGATTGTTGGAATATTCTCATGTTCGTTATAGTAGGGCAATAGATTTAACTTAAAAGTGAAAGAGTCTTTCAACTCATTGGCTAGTTTTTGAGATGAGAAGACCCTTTAGATCCTACAAAATCTTTCCCGTGTATACCCAACAGCTAATCAGATCATGCCAAAATGTAAAATAAATAGATGATTGATTCATATAAGAAGAAACACCCTCTAGGGGGCGAGGCGGGTGAGGCCTTGGATCCCATTGCTGCGGTGTCCCTGCGAGCGACGGCTCTTGGCACTGCTTTGGGGCGTTCGGGCGGGTCGGGGTCTGGGGCGGCTGTAGGTGACGAGCCAGGGCCTGGTACGCCCGCGAAGCGCTCTGCACGCCCGTCTCCACGGCCTTCTCCGGCCGGTGCCGCGGCCTTCGGGATTGCCAGGCTCGACCCCGATCGAGGAATCATCCTCGCATGTGTGTGCTCCGGAGGCCACTTGCACGAGGGCGGCGCCTCCAACTCCCGGGCGCGACGCCGTCGGTGAGTTCTTCGGTCTTTTTCCTATTCGTTTTTTTTCTTTTTTTAGGTACCTAACTGTCTGCTTTTTGCAGTGTCCTAGGGGGATGATGCGAAGGTGGGCGAAGGTAGCTCGTCGTCTCGGAGCTCCGCGGGTGCCGAGCCGGGCGCTGCGGCTTCGCAGTCGGCGGCTTCCGTGGATGTCGGTTCGCTAGCTCCACCCGTGGGGAGCGGTGCGGTTTTCGGAGAAGTGGCGCGGTTTGCCGCTCCACCCGTGGGGGGCATGTTCGTTCCTTTGAGGGTTGAGGCCAACTGCGCGAAGGTATGGTATTTTCGTTCGAAGAGGTACGTGTTGCTTCTTTTTTTCCTTTGCTGTTTTCTAAGTGTGTGTTTGCAAGGCCTTATGCTGTCGCGGGCGCTCGAAGATGATTTCCGGCGTAGCTATGTCGATGTGCAGGGGCAGGTCGACGCCAAGCAAGCGGAGGTGGACCCTGTCCTTTATTATTATATTATCAGTTTATCGGAAGTTACACTAACATATAATGATTGTTGATCTAAATTGTAACATTTTCAAGTTAACCATTTTAGATGAAGTGAAACATACGTGCCCGCCTCACGGGTACAATAAGCTTTTAGCGAATTTTATACTACATCGGCAGTTGGCCCTCGAGGCGAAGGCGCAGATGCTCACAAAGGAGCACTCCACCCCGCAAGCGAGGGGTCCGAGAGCTTGAGGCCTCCAAGTCTCGGTGGCCAAGGAGGTCCGAGCCAAGTGCGAGGGACAATCCCTCGTGGACAAGTGCGCCAGACTCAGGAGGGACGTCTGTACTAGCAAGGTGGATAAGTGGGCCACCTTGCTAGTTATTCAAAAGATCATAAATTAAAAGTGATATCAGCAATACACTTCAGCCGCACCTCTCTTCAGCCTCTCTGAACCTTCAGCCAGCCAGCAGAGGAAACAAAACTCACGCCTGAATTTTGCCGGTCGGCTAACAGTAGCGTCAGGGTATTGTTTCGGTGGACTAAACACAGAATAGAAAGCAGAGCTTCAGAAAGGGGCAAAAGGATTGTGCCACATCCAACAAACTGACGGCTTTTCAGTCTTTTTCTCCTCTTATTACTCAGCAGAACGCACGCTACAGATAAAATGACACGCTACAGATTACAGATAAAAACAAGAAACACATGATGTTAACTAAAACATGGTGCGGTGAAATTAACTAATAAATGATACAATCATCTTCATAATTATCTCTAGGGCATATCACTAAAAACCATAGCTTCACATTGGAGACAACTGAGGCGTCGGAGGAGGAAAGTCAATGGCTGTCTGATCAACTTGATCGCAAATCATTTGCCCTTGCCTTTGCATCCATTCCTTTTTCACCAAATGAAGATGCTCCAAAACTTGCTTCATGGTGGGCCTCTCGTCCACATCTTCTTTGAGGCATTGAACTGCGATCGTACCAATCATCTCAAGACAATCTATGACTTCAGAAGACGTGATATCCTCATCAAACATCTCCCTGGCCCTACTCTCTGACATGTAAGACTTAACAAAGTTTAACGGGAGGCTCTTATTATCGTCATACCTTGCCTTCTTCCCCGTGATGAGTTCCAGGAGCACAACTCCAAAGCTATATACATCACTCTTCTCAGTAAGAAGGCCTGTCTTCATATACACAGGATCTATGTAGTTTGTATCCCCTATCACGAACCCAGTGTGGTGTTTCTCTATCGACAGGAGCCTAGATATTCCGAAGTCTGACACCCTTGGCGTGAACTTGTCATCTAGGAGAATGTTGCTTGACTTAACATCTCCATGAAGGATCTTTTGACTAGCAGATGAATGCATGTAGGCTAGCGCTTCCGTGGATTCAATAGCGATTCCTAGACGTACTTGTAGTGAGAGAGGATGTTTTATAACATTACCGGCATTAGTAATATTACCGTGAAGCACATCGTAGAGGCTCCCTTTAGGGATGAACTCATAGACCAACATTGGAATATTTGTCTCCAAGCAACAACCCAAGAGTCTAACCACATTCTTGTGACTGATTTGAGCTTGAATGGTAATCTCATTTGCAAAATCCTTTTTGCGTGCCTCGTCAACTGTAATGGAGCGCTTGACCGCTACTTGTCGGTTATTGTCAGTAGTTCCCATGTAGACCTCACCGAAGCCACCCTTTCCCAGGATTGTGCTGTAATTCTTTGTGATTTGGTCCATCTCATCCTTTGTGAAAATCTTAATGCCCATGCTTTTAATTAGTTGACCACCATTTTTTTCAAAAAGATCTCTAAGCTTCCTTTTCTCACGCTCCATGTGAAAGAAGATTAGTAGGACGGCCAAAATTGAGATGACACAGATTGTTGCTGAAAACATATATTGTGTTATTATTGTTTTGTGTCAGTCAATATTTCACAAACCATAAAAGGGCAAATTATTATATGAAGAGGGCCTTACCGATCACCGCCATAGCTGATTTGGATAGTACGGGTTGACAATTCTTGTCACTTTTACTATTTTTTCTTCGTCCAAAATTGCATTTACACTCGTAGTCACCTTCTACATCACGGCATGTCCCACCATAGCAAGGATATAGTTTTTCATAAATGAATGGATTAATTTTTCGAAGCTCACACTCTTTAATATCTGTAAAATGGAGGAAAATACAGTGGATGTTAAATAAAAGAGATATTGATAACTGAAATTACGATGTGTTTCAATTTCTTTTTTGTTGCATTCCTTTGTTGAGTCAGGACATCTAATTGCATGTAGCAGTTAACTAGAGGCTATCTCTTCAAATCGCTAAGAAACTAATGAATTATAGTACGATCCTGAAACCGCCATTTCTTTTTGTGCAAACTGTTGCTCGAACGGTCTCATCAAGTTTGCCAATCCACTAAAGTAAAGTCAATCGATGATTAATGACAAATTAAGGGGATAGCATAAACTCTAAGTTTCATATGCAAACTTTATTTTAGGAGATATGGAAGAGATAAGCTTTCAACTATTATTATCCTTGCCGTCCATGGTTTTCATGTTTGAATGCTCTTTATCAATGAAACTTTGATGTGGTAGATGCACCCTTGCAGCCAGCTGTACATCGCCGTTGGAAGTGCTCGTAGCGACTTCAGGTGTTTCCCCTTTTGCAAAAAAAAAAAAAAACAAAGAAAGAAAGAAAAAAGAACACTGACTGACAGACTCACTGCTTTCTTTTCCATCCATTTCGGCTGATGTACATTTAATTTATTTGTGTAGCCTCGTAGTGTTTTGAAGAATAGTATTAAAGACAATGAGCACACACGCAAGCTAATAACTGTTTTGCCCCAAGTTTGTTATAGTTTTTTGAAGACTAATTCAGTCTTGTTTTCAATTTAAATTTGCCAAAAAAGAGAGTACAGACAGTAGTTTATCTAGAACTGGTAAATACATGTTATTTAGCGCAAAATAAGCTGAGGGGTTCATTGTTTTCTGAAAGAAAGAAAGTGAGATACTTCTATACTTTTCTTAATAGTGATTTGCATAATTTTTAAAATATGATAAATGATAAATAGATATTACTTACTTCTTCGTTTGCTTTGAGATTATTACTGCTTTTGTTAGAGAGGAAAATATACAAACACTACTCAAGAAACAAACAAAGAAAAATAAACGGACTTACTTGTGCATCCCCCGGCGACATAGGGATTGCCAGTGTATCCCTTGGAGCAATTGCAGAAGTATCCTTGGCCATAGGTGGCATCGAAACAATCGCTGTGCGCACTCACACATGCCTCTCCGCCGCCGCCCGGATGGCACGTCCCGTTGTTCCTGATGGCCCAGTCGAGCACGAGGGGCACACCCCGCCCAGCAATCCTGTTGGCAAACGTCATGTTGCCGACGACGTCCTGAGCGTTGAAACCATTCCTATAGGATAAGTACATGCAGTTAGTTATGGTATTAGCTCTAGTAGTCCTGAGCTAATTAAGCAAACACTATAGCTCGCTCTTAATTGATTCGATAGCCTGCACGCGTGTACACGTGCATCAAATCGTTGCTTCTCAATTTTAATCTTCATCAGAAACCTGTACTTTTATAGGCACGCATCGCCTTTCTCGCCACGAAGGCGTGGCAGCGGTCGTAATTCCACGCATGGTTGTACTCACTCGCCCAGTTGACACCGATGTTGCTGAGATCATTGGTGATGGACGTCTCGCAGCAGCCGAGCCCGATGCACTTGTCGTCGTTGTCAAACTTGACCTCGCTCTCGCTCGCGCAGTAGGTGAAGCAGCCGGTGTTGTAGGTCCCGTCGTCCCGGCCCGAAAGCATGGCGAAGGTGTAGCAGCCGAGGGCAGTGAACTTGTTCTTCGTCGGCGAGACCAGGAACGGCGTGAAGTCGAAGAACCAGGTATTGTTTGTTGATTGGTGGATGGAGGTGAAGCAGATGTACGACACGGGCGTGTAGATGCGCATCTCGGCAGTCTCTATTGTTATGCTGATGATCTCCAGATCAGCCATGTATGGTCTTGGAGGTTGAAAGCTGTCGTTGCATGTAATTTGGTAGTGGTCGGAGCCTGCCCAGGAACAGTGGTCGCCGATGCCAAACGGATAAGGGATGGGTACGTCGCCGCACTTATCTTGGCAGTTCGGCCGTGGGGCCGACACCACGTCGGCCGGGCGGCGGCGGCGGCGGCGATGAACATAGCCGCATCGTCACCGAAAAGAGGAGGGGAGAACCAACTGTTCACTTGTGGCATGGTCGCTAACTCGATCTTTTCATCGACACCGGCCGGTAGCTAGAGCGAGAGGAAAGAACCACTGTTCGATCCTTGTGACCTAGCTAGAGCTTGCTTGCCGGTGGTGGCTAGATCATTGTATTTATCACACCACTAATAGCTCGTGGCGGTGTGGTTGTATGCAACAGCTCCTCTCTAGGAATGCATATTTATAGGCGCAAGCGCCAGGCGATATATCGTCGCGAGTCTTTTCAATGCACAACCAGACAGATCGACACCTCGCTAGCCTCGTGGCAAGTTGCACGCAGCGAAGGTTAGGTAGATTCCCCTCGATCGGTTCTTGCGGTTGACGTGTCCAACAAACGTAGTTGTTTTAACCTTTTTCATTTTCCCTCTAAATGTAGGATGTTTTAAAGTTTCTAGTCATTTTTCCCTCTGCTCTTCCTGTCATACCTAGATCATTGCTCTCATGAATTAGTGATTTCATTTTCAATGCTACTCCTTCCTGATTGTACTTAAGGACATTTAGAGAAAGCACTACCATACATGGAGTCATTACATATGGTTCGTAACTGTCATCAAAGACGGTTTCTGAACCGTCTGATTTATTATGTCTATGATAATAGGTGGTTATTACAGATAACTCCTGAACCATCTGTTAAAAGTCACAACAGAGGCAGTTTTTCAAAAGAATCACCTGTGATATTCATATATCGCCTTTTCACCTACGGTTATTAATTAATGCAAAAAATTGTCTGTGAAAGTTCTTTGTATAGGTAAAAAATTTCTGTTTTTTGGTTAGCTAGCCTCAGAAAATACTAACCATGCCCTCTAAAAACAAGCAAGCATATTACAAATAATTGTAGATCTTACAACACACAACAATCATTCATAGATCTCATAAATGAATTTAAACTGAATGAGTTACAATTGAATCAAATGTTTGAATATATATATATATATATATATATATATATATATATATATATATATATAAATTGTTGTCGCTGAAGTTGAACTCTCTTTGGGTCGATGACCTCTCACTACTACGAAAGTCTAATAGTAGACGGCAAATCACAGACGGTTTGATTTAAACCATCCGGGACACACACTAACACAGACGGTTTTCATTCGGACATTGTCTCTGCCGATGGCGTCGGAGAAAATTAGTATCACAGACGGTTCTTAACTATGAACCGTCTGTGATATTTTACTATCACAGACGGTTTTTATTTAGAACAGTCTGTGATAATATGGCTTTATCATAGACGGTTTTTTATTAAAAACCTTTTGTGATAATCTCATTATGACAGACAGTTTGTATTAAAAACCGTCTGTGATAATCCCACCAAACATTTATTGCGTCGCTCAGAACCCCACCCAATTCATTTCGATCCAGATCTGGCCGGCGCTGCACTCTTTCCCTCAGGAGGTGAATAGGCGATTTCAGGCCAATTAATTTGGTGGGAGGAGCAGAGATTGAGCTTTGAAGATTTATACTTTCGTGCTCATCTAGATATGGTTAGTATAGTATGAAATTTATTTTTCTTTGCATTACAATTTAGTTCGATCTAATTAGTAATTGGTGAGTGTTTATTGAAGATGGTTTGGAAAATTGTTGGTTATATAATAGTTGTTGTGTTTATAATATGAATTAAGCTAGCAAAGCCTGAATGCATGTGGTATATATGTAGTAATAATTAATTAATTTAATTTTTAATATATACTAAGGTGTTATGTATATACACATAACGTAGGACTGAAGCTGGATGTATGACGCCGAACCGTGTGAGTGAAGAGTACATTAATGGCGTGTCTGCCTTTACAAGAGCTGCCGAGGAGGATATGCTGAATAAGGGGGTGGAATATATGTACTGTCCTTGCACTGACTTCGATAATTTAAGATGTTTAAGAACCGAGGGCAAATTGAAGCGCACTTGATTCGGAGGGGTTTCAAAAAGGGTTATACGTGTTGGACCAGTCATGGCGAAGTCAATGATCAGATGTCGCCGAATGACATCGCCGGTGAAGTGAATGATATGTCGCTAGATGACATCGCCGGTGAAGTGAATGACATGCCGCCGGATGATGCCGATTGTGGTTCGGATTCGGATAGGTTGCACGATGACAATCTGGATCAGATGCTTCGCGATGTAGAAGAGAACTATGATGAGAGAGAGTATGTTAAATTTCAGGGCTTGATGGAGGACTCGGAGAAACCTTTGTTCACGTCTTTGCAGGTCAGTACACGAGGTTGTCGGCCGTGCTTGAACTGTTGAAATTGAAGGCAAGCAACGGTTGGACCGACAAAAGTTTCACGGCGCTACTGGGTCTGTTAGCGGACATGCTTCCGGAGGGAAATGAGTTGCCTAAAACCACGTATAAAGCCAAGAAGGTTCTTTGTCCGTTGGGAATTGAAGTAGAAAGAATACATGCATGTCCGAACGACATATCACAGACGTTTCTCGGTTTAGAACCGTCTGTGATAATACATATCACAGACGGTTCTAGGTTGAGAACCGTCTGTGATAACCACCCTACATATACTGGTCGGCTAGGGTTTTCCACGTTCCCGATCTGTTTAGCTAGCAAATCTCCCGATCTGTTGCACTCTGCTGCCTCCTCGCACCTCCGCCGCCGCCGTCGCCGATCTGCCTCCCCGAGCCCTCGCCGGCCGCCTCCCGACCATCGCCTCCTCTTCCACCTCCACAAGCAGGTACCGTGCTAATTTCTTGCTATTTTTGGAGGTTTGAAGGATGTAAACCCACGCTGTTGCCCTTCATTAGGCTTATTTAGTACAGGGCTAACTGTAGTAGCTAACATTTTTTTTTTTGAGAATAAGAACTAAGTAGGTAAGGGTTTGTATTTTCAGACTGATAGTCAACACGTGGTGTTAATTTTCACAAAGGGGTGATCATGCTGGTGTTCATTGGAAGCAACTATATTTTTTATGGGAAATTGGGAACAACTATATTGGAATGATAAGCCAAGAAGAGCTCCCATTATTACTTTCGCTAAGTTCATCTGTACTTCCTTTTGCCTACATCTGTACTCCCATTGTGGTGCTATCTGTTCATAATATGTGACACGGTTAGTTTCCTTATATTTGAAGGCCCAGTACCTTGAGACGCACAGATTTAGCTTGTCATTCATCAGCTCATAACATACGAAAATGCATGACCATAGAAGTTCTAAAAGTGGCTCTTTATCCCATACTGCTTATCTTATGGTATGATACTTTCTTATCTTATTCTAATAGATCCATAAATTGAGCAACATGTCATCCGCGCATTCTTCAACATCATCGCCGGAGGCGTCCGCTCCAAAATCAAGACGTCAAGAAAGAGGGCTATCATTGGATTTTAATAGTAATTGTACCAAAATGGAACAAGGTATATTACCTTGATTCCTTAAGTAAGAATAAAATGGACTTCTCAGTTGTCACCCAAGTAATCGATAGGTAAGTTTATTTTCTCCATACATACCTATATTGTACTCTTTCTTTCATTCCGAATAACTAAGGTTAACTTTTTTGAATCACGTAGGACGTTCGCGATGTACATTCAAATGGGAGGTGTCTCGAAGCAAGGGGCCAAAGGCTTGACACATACTCGAGATTTTAAGGTATTCGCTATTACACATTAATTAATCCTATGCAGCAGTTGGTATTAATGCCTCTTGAATTATTGCTCATTCCATTTTTGCAGTGCCACCAGCAGCCGCCGGGCAACACATGTGGATTCTATGTTTGCCACTATATGGACCTACTCCTCGATTCCTCGAGGATTATCAATTCCAAGGTTTGTCAATCTTTCCATATTTACTTCATACTTATCACGTTACATATATATACGTACATTGATATTCCAATCGACAGGCTGCGTACATCCCATCAACTGCATTGAAACAGTCCGATCTTTCACGAATTCGAGGAGAGTTGGCGTACTTTTTGGTGGCTCAAGTCATAAAGTCAGAAGGACAGTTCCACTCCGCACCATGATTTTTTATTGCAATGTTACCATCTGAGTGCAAATGCAGTGTTAATGGATATTTTATTTCAATTCAATTAATTCATTTGCGAAATGGATGCCTTATGTTTGTGAATGAAATGTGATGTGTATTGGATGTTTATGGATGCCTTATGTTTGTGAATGAAATGTGATGTGTATTGGATGTTTATGGATGCCTTATATACTTGTTCATCTGCTTGTTTCAGAGGGCATGGCTAGCATTTCCTGATGCTAGCCAGTAAATAGGAATAGATTTAGGGGTAGATAAGAATATTACAAACGGTTTTTAAATAAAAACCGTCTGTGATAGCTGATAATCGCAGCCGATTTTACCTAAAAATCATCTGTGATTATCAGCTATCACAGACGGTTTTTAACTAAGAACCATCTGTGATTATCAGCTATCACAGAAGGTTCTTAGTTAAAAACCGTCTGTGATTATCAGATATCATAGACGGTTTTTAGTTAAAAACCGTCTGTGATAGCTGATAATCACAGGCGGTTCTTAGTTAAAAACCGTCTGTGATATTTGTCACCACAGACGGTTGAAAAACCGTCTGTGATGACCTCGTATTACCACTGACCCATAAATTCAGGTGGTTCACAAAACCGTCTATGATGACGTTTTTGAACCGTCTGTGATGACCTTTCCTGTAGTAGTGTCTGCCATCAAGAAGCTGAAGAGTTGTCCTCAAGCGTTGGAGTGTTCATTAAGTTCGAATGTACTTGAGTTGATTGTCATACCCTGTCGAGTCAAGTCGTAAACTAGATAACATAAAATCATAACTCACAACTTGTTCTTGATTTACATAAATGATGTCCACATATTTCATGGTAACACTAACATAGTCTTGCACACCTCATAATTTAAATGGGATAGAGACAAAGTCAGATCCTATATCGCACTTGACAGCTAAAACTATGTCAGTCGGAATAGTAGGTATTTTAAAATACCCTTCCAATGAGGTCTTGTAGCAATAATATATACTAAGATGAGAAAAAGAGAACCGATTATCCATAAATTCTTCTAGAAAGTATTAGGCTGTTCATATTGGTATTTCTTAACAACTATAAGAGGAACATTAAATCACTGTACACTTGGATTTCAAAGAGTATGAAGCAAATCACACACTATAGTCCTTTGAAGTCCAAGTGTACAGTGTTGCCGTCTCTTTCTCCTCATCATGTTGCGTTTGACCTAGTAAGTGAAACCACTTTCGGAGTCTACTAAAAAAATTTTACATCTTTTTTAGTTACCCTAGAATTTAATTCTATAATCTACTAAGTGTAATTATGTAGCACCCCACATACAACGAAACTAGGATACTACTATAGAACGTCATCGCCAAAGAAAAACAGAAATAGTAAAAACAATAGAAATCATAAGAAGATTAAAACCTTTAAGGTATTTTATTTAGAATAATCAACGAAAGTTGTAGTAATTGTTTGAAACATGTGACTGGTCCACTTCTACTCAAATAAATAATGAAATAAATGGTAAAAGTAGTGGCAAGCCACAGTGCTGAAACTCAAGTGCTCCCACCCATGCATGCTGCTATCAATCCACTGGCTTTTTACCTGAGAAGAGAAAGAGCAAGCGTGAGATTTGGAAATCTCAGCAAGTACCCAACAACGGTCGCAACACAAAGAGTAAAGACAGATAATACAACCAAGTGAAATAAGAGACAAGCATCGTAAACAAGCAATGGATACAACACAAGGAAACGAACTCAAGATACCGGAAACACTGACATAGATTGGATACAGATATCATAGGAACTGTGTAAATAAAGATAATTGTTATTTATCAAGTTACAGCAAGTTATAACAAAGGCACCGGTGACCTCATCATACATACCTAGTTACACGAGAATAGCCAAGCACATCCTGGTTATTCTCGTGTAATCGGGTATGTGGGATGAGGTCGTCGGCGTCTTTGCTATAACTTGTCAAATAACAATTATCTATTCTCGTGTAATTAGGTATGTGGGATGAGGTTGCCGGCACGTATCAAAAGCATTTTTCATCAAACACCAGCACGTCAGTCTCAGTTTTCCCTGAGCTGTAATTCGATTGAAATGCATTGAGTTGCTCAATTTGAGCATGAATGCAGCAGTGAGCTGTGCTGGTAGTAATAGTATGCAAATTTTGAACCAGTTCAGTAACACAATCGCAGGTACCAAAGAGCAAGTTTGTGCGAGGCAATCGAATCAAGAACATTACAATTGGTGTGTGTGACAGGCTAATTGCTGGAAAATGAAGATGATGTTGAATAGATCTTCCTAAGTTTTTTTTTTGTGCAAACTGGGTTTTAAAGTCACTACTCGTCTATCACTAAAGGAAGTATTAGATAAGATTAGCACCAGAATCGAAATCAAGTCCTCTATCCAACCGCAGTGCACAGACGCTTTGCTCTTGCGATCGTGCTCATGGAGTCACTTTTTGGAAACACGGGTGCTCATGGACTCATCGATCTCTGTTTGTGCTCTCGCAATTTCAACTATTATTTGGCCCGCAGCAGCATCAAAAACATTCTTCATCAAATACCAGCCCTAGTGTGCAAATTTGAGCTACTTCAGTAACAGAATCACAGGCGCCAAACAGCAATTGTGTACGAGGAAATCGAATCAAGAACCTTACAATTTGGTGTGCTAGGCGTACAAGTTCATGCCGGTCGGACGGTAATAGAACCCCTTTGTGTGAAGATGCAAACTGCCGTACGTGAGTGTGCAAGTTCATCGTACCAGCTGGACTTGGGCGGTAGCAATATCAGTTCCTCCACTGCCTAATTGAATAACGGTACGTTAGCCGCCTCGGATGCCCGTTCAAGTGTCGGGGGGCAACCTGCTGCTAGAAAATCCAAGGTATCGCGTCTCCAATCTCCATACGTCCTCGTAGTTCATAGGTTACGCACGCCAAGAAAGAAAGAAAAGATTCCTCGATCGACCATGCCTGGCCGCGTGCTTTTGGGCTGGACCTGGCAGCACCGGCCAGGACCCATGAACATGATTAATGGGTTTTCTGGATTGAAAATTAAATTTGGTCCCCAAGACCTCCAATAATGCGCCCAAGTACAAGCATCTCCTTTAGTTCTGTGGCATGTGCTGTTCGCAGTTCAGGCTTTGCAGCTGAGGACTGAACATTTTTGAATCATCATGCTAGCAGTCCACCGGTGGCAAGAACAGATACAAGCACTGACCAACCATTTGAATTTGTAACAAACAAGCCTAAAAGGAACCAGAGGCTCTCTTAATTGAACATCATAACGGTGATCGTTTTAATCGTTGTAATGCCGCTCCAAGTGGATCCGTCTGCTGGGTTTAGATTTTTAGGAGTCAAAAGCCATTGGAAACACGTTAGCTTTTTAATTTTGTTTTATTTTAGATTTTTGGTTTTGTTTTTTATTTTATTTCCTTGTATCATTATTATTATAAAAAAACGAGTTAGTGGTCGTACATCTTTTCTCCTCCAACCGTCTTATTCTTAATTTCTCATCACTCTTCACTTTTCAACTGATCAAAGTAGCCCTCTATATAGCATGATTCTCCATATATCTAATAAATTTCGTTGCAACGCGCGAGTAGATGACTAGTTATCTATAAAGATATAAAGATATTTTTATTTTTAATTTAATAATTCAGAAAAAACTAAAACAAGTAAAGCTGATTGCCCCCACGCAGCAACCACGCAGCAAAGCACACGAAAACTTTCTTGTGCTTTGTTTTGTCGCGCAGTGCTTGCTGCGTGGGGCGTTGCGAGGGGAGAAAAAAAAAGACCGACGAGTCCATCAGAGTCTTTGTCGTTTACTCGAGCCAATTATCGATCGATGCATCAATTAATTTCCATCCGATGAAAAGTGTCATGTGGTGCGCCCTTTAAATAAATTAAATAATTACAACAGGCACTTTCTTTTCCGGTAAATGAAGCCAAGCCAAGTCACTTTGTTTGGATTTGCTCTGTTCTGATCAACGTGGTTAGGTAAATGTCTCCATGCTAAGAAAAAAGATTACGTCTTACAGCGAACAGTATGTCACTAGTTTGCAATCCGAATCCCAATCCATTGATAAAACGAGGAGCCCAGCGAACAGTAGGCCGCGTGAGGAGGCTCAGTATGTGTGTGTGTGCGCGAGTATTTGCACATGGGCTAGCTGTGCCCCCCATGTATCTTGTGGGCCCTGGAAGGCTGGGCCCAGCCCCGCTCCACCATCGGCCTGTCCTTCTCTGACAGTGAAAAGTCTGTTTCAGTTTCTAGAACAAGTTGCATGCGTCAACGAAGAAATGCTGTAGCCTATTGGTCTGCCGCTACTGCAAAAATTACGTTACAACATCTTGTAGTCGTGAAGGAGATCTGCATTGGGCTCACCCCTTGGGTTTCGCTGGAACGAGCAGAGGAAGACGACGGCATTCTACGACATGCTTGACAAGGGCCAGAGTCGTTTAAGAGTAGCCTGAATGCTTCACACGTAGGTCAAAGTGTTTGACGAGAATTTGAGTAGCCTGCATGCCTTCATACGTAGCTCAAAGTGTTGGACGAGAATTGTGCATATGTCTCAAGATACGATTACATATGATAATATGCATGTGTATATCTATACATATAGAGTAGAATCCAAATACTCATGAGTCATGACAAGATAGTAACATATATACGTACATGCAATGCAACTAATAGTGCATGGATTCATGTATGTGTACGTACGAGCAGTGGTGGCATGCTCGTGTACTAATCAGCGTCCTTGAGTTAATTTTCCAGCCCACCCTTATTTTTTATTCTGGATTCACTGGGTAGTATGTTGCTGAGCCCATGGGCCATGGAGTCGTATACAAGTCAGGCCGGCAAATACGTACGCACCCTCGAGCGATTCGATAACCTGCACGCGTGTGATTGGTTGATCGATGGAGGCGAAGCATTTGTACGACACGGCTGTGTAGAAGCGCATCTCGGCAGTCTCTATTGTTATGCTGATGATCTCCAGCACACTACTTATGTACGGTCTTGGAGGTTGAAAGCTGTAGCTGCATGTAATTGGGAAGTGGCCAGGAACAGTTGTCGCCGATGCCAAACAGATAAGGGATGGGTACGTCGTCGCACTTGTCTGGGCAGTTCGGCCGTGGGACCGACGCCATGTCGTTAGAGACGGCGGCGACGGCGATGCACATGGCCGGCATCGTCACCAGATGACTGGCAAATGACACCGGGTGCATATATTAATTCAATGCAGGAATAGTAAATCAAAATGTTAAACTCTGCGTTCATATATAGTTCTGCAACAAGATCGACATGCTCTAAGATTGTCCATTACTTCCCCCTATAGTTCTGCACAAATATTTCACAGTACATTTTTTAGTCTCCAGTATTCCAAATATTGCAATCAGTAACTGTGCCTGGCGAAGCAATTTTGCAACTTGCAAACACTTTGTTGTCACGGTAGCACATGATCGATGCATGAATACCTTTATTGTTTCCTAGTAATTTTTCTAATTCATGCTTTATTCTCTATTGATCTTGTTGCTGATTTAACAAGTGCGATGCATCTGGCTATAAATATCTCTCAATGGTAGGTAGTACTCATCCTGATTTGAGCATACGAGTAAAAAAAGGGATAACTGAATGGCCTCAGGGTACCTAGCAGAGCAGTGGGTCATCGAAGCAGATTAGTATTAGAACTACAACGGGCTAGCCGAGCGGCCAATTAGATGGGCCGTATAGGCTGATGAGTACAACCCAGCTGGAGTATAGGCTGAAGCCCAAGTCGACTGGGCAAAAGAAACGCATCATGAAAATATTTGAATCTAAGAAGTGTAACTAATGAATGCTTAATGTAAATACTCGTACAACAACACGCTTTATATTTGATTGTAGATCTGGCCACAAGGTTACGTAGATTTGTATATTTTGAATTTAGTATATGTACCAGCTCGGAGGTGGTATGTGTACCCACTAGAATTATTAGTGAGCGCGGACGGATGGGGACACACGATGACATCCCTACAACCCAGCTGTTTCGGGCCACAAAATTAGCTGGGCCGAGATTAGATTAGGATACTAGCCCTAGAATTAGTTTTGTTAGCTGGGCTCGTGGTATTCTTACCTATTCTCCCACCCACCACTGGCGATCCCTTCGGACTCCGGCCGCCGCTGCCACTGCCTCCAGATACTGCCAGCCGTGCATCCAGCATGCCTCCTCGGCGGTGAAACCAGCGAGCGGCTTTTGCCTCTCTTGAAACCAGGCAGCGGCGAGCGGCGTCCATCGGGGAATTTTACACAACATCTAGGTGCCTATCGCTCCCGTTTCTTACTATTGTTTTTCACCCCTTCGTTACACATGGTGATGCTGGGATTGACACAAGAGGGAGGGGAATTTTACACATTGGATATTTGGGATCCTGTTGTGCATGGCATTTTGGCAACCCTGATGGTGCGATGGCTTTTGTTTTCCGGTGGAAAATACTATTAGTCATTAGCAAACACCCAATTAAACAGGGCCTAGAAATGCAACTTGTCAATTAATTAATAAGAGTCTATGTCAATCGTGGAAAAAAATCATGCAATGCGGGACAAACATGCAAGTCAATTGTCAGAGTGCGAACATGCGGCGGCGAACGGGTCATTGGGGGACAGCTCCCTTGCAGACGTTATGCGATAGACTTGAATTAGTATGAACCTCGATGGCTCTTCTCTCCAGCGCAATGATTTGGGTCGCCAGTTCACCCATGTTCTACTGAACTCCATCCACGCGCTTGCTCCTTGATGGCTTCCAGAACTGTTGATAGGGCAGACAAATCGTCTCCCCGTTCTGACCCCAACATGACCAAATTGTTACGTCTTAGGCTAGCCGTGGCTGACGGGTGGCTTCGGCCGATAATTCCGGTGTCCAGACGCCGTGGCGGCTGCCTGAGCATTCGGCTGGTAACAGGGGAGGAGGGAAGAACAAGAAGGAAGAATAGAGATTGATTGTTGCTTACTTCATTCATTGAGGATACTGCTCTTATATAGCGGACAGTCCTTCCAAAACCGGATTACACTTCAATTAGGAAACCATCTCTCTAATTATAACTCTTGCCTAATAAACTCTACCTATAGCCATATAGGCTCAAAAGGCAACTATTGCTGTTATTGAAAGGGTGTGTCTAGGTATCACTCAGATGTTTTCTTCCTAATAATCATCCAGATTTGATATCGTTGGATTAGAGATCCAAGGGCCCTATTTTTTTTAGAGGAGGGGGAGATTTTTTTGAAGGAGGTGGAGGGAGAATTCATGGCTGTTGGATCTTTAATCCAATAGTCATAAATCTATATGATAGTTAGAAAAAAAATATTCGAGTGATGTTTATCAACACCCTATTGAAAACCTGACTCACCTGAGCC
Source organism: Bonia amplexicaulis (assembly GCA_036346245.1). Classification (NCBI taxonomy): domain Eukaryota; kingdom Viridiplantae; phylum Streptophyta; class Magnoliopsida; order Poales; family Poaceae; genus Bonia; species Bonia amplexicaulis. The sequence goes on along the minus strand of JAYGGG010000804.1, from coordinate 31,378 downwards.
TACGCCGACCCTATGGCGTGGCAACTTGATCCTCTGCTGCTGCTGGCTGGTGGCGCCTCTGATATTTGATCCCCACATAACATACGCACTAATCTTTGATTGCAGTTTTTTTTCTTAATACAGTGAGATAGATATTTATTAATGTAGTGGCATAAAAATTACACATTTCTACTAATGGTAGATTATCCTAAACACCTGATAGGTTATTAATCTGCGACAACAAAAATATTCTAGCTCTTATATATTACCCAATATTATGATCCAATTACTTATACCATGTTTTAAAATTTGGATCACTCAAACTTCAAGTGTTGCGTTAATGCAACATGTTTTGACCCGGTCAAGAATATTATATTTTGACATCTCAAGGACGTACCCTGAAGGGAAAATAAAAGCTATTTTATAGGATGTACACTTATAAACTACAACTAAAACCAAATATTAATTTTGGTGAGAGTGTGTTGATGGAGAGGTTCGTCCGTGGAGGAGAAGCTGCGCCGGTTTGTAATGTATGCGAGCAACATGAGGAGTACATAGAGGACTTGAACAGCAAGGCCTCCACCATGGGGCTCATCTGTCCCAATTCTGCCGGAATAGCTCCTGTTAGCTTGCAGATTGACAGGTCTAGGTGACCTAGCCATGTGAGGTTGCTAAGTGCAGAAGGGATTGGACCGACAAGGTGATTATCACCCAGGGAAAGGAAAGTGAGAAGCTTCAACTTGCCCAGCCATGTTCGCACAACACCCTCAAATAAATTACTCGCCAGGGAAAGAATTCTGAGGTACCGACAAGCTGCGAGCCCCGGTGGAATTTGACCAGTGAAACTGTTCTGTCAGATGGCGATCCATTGTAGCACTGGGAGATGGAAACTTTCGTTGCCAGGGATAGGGGCAGTTAAGTCGTAGTTGGTGGTGAGCTTGATAACTTGCAGTGTAGACATGTTGAAGATGGCTGGAGGAACTGGGCCGGTGAGATGGTTGACTTGCAGGTTAAGGAAATTAGAGCGTTGGCAAGGAGCCAATACAATATGGTATCGGTCCTGACAGACAGGCTGTTGTTGCCAATGTTCAGATAAGTTAACAAAGGTGTGTCGTTGAATAGATTGTTTGGTATCAAGCCAGTGAGGTAATTCGACTGGAGATTTATGTAGCCAAGATTGTGCAGATCCTGCAGCTCTATTGGGATTGGACCAGATAGGTGGTTCCACTCTAGGACAAGAACTTGAAGCCTCGAGAGGTTTCCTATGGTGGCTGGGATGCTACCTGACAGGCCATTGTGGCCAAGATCTAGGAATTTGAGGCGATTCAGTCTCACAGCGAAGGAAATTAAACAGTACATTACAAGCATAACTAATACAATCTAACTCGACGTTAATAAGGATGGATCGCTATAGAAGAAAGCTAGAGCTTATAATGAAGTACCCTGGGATGGCAAATCAGAGGATACTGACTGACCATGCTTTGCATCGTTAACTTCATCTACGCGTTCTCGCCCACAAGTTTAGCCTCTCAGGCTCTTAATTTCGCCAGCTTGAGTTCTTCCACCACTTGTGTCATGGTCGGTCTCTCGTCCACTTCTCCGTTGAGACACTGGACCGCGACGCCACCGATCCCGCAAGGCACTCCATGTAGTGAGGTCGAGCGAGACAAGATCTCTTTATCATACATCTCCCTTCTTGTACCCTCGTTCTTGTAAGACTTAACAAAGTTTATCGGAAGGTGTTGCTCCTTCGCACTTGGCCTTCTTCCGGTGATGAGCTCCAAAAGCACAACTCCGTCAGACATCGCTCTTCTCCGTGAAACATCCTGTCTGAATGTACACGGGGTCTATGTAATTCATATCCCCCATCACGTGCCAGTTGGAATACCTGGTTACTGACATGAGCTTAGATGACCCAAAGTCGGAGACCTTTGGCATGAAACTGTCATCAAGGAGAATGTTGTCGGACTTGACGTCCCCATGAACGATGTTGTGGCCACCATGTGAGTGCATGTAGGCGAGAGCTTCCGCAGAGCCAATAGCAATGTCCAAGCGAACCGGCAGCGAGAGAGTACGCTTTTTGGCTCCATGAAGCACATCGTCGAGGCTTCCGTTGGGGATGAACTCGAAGACCAACATGGGAACTTCTGTCTCCAAGCAACATCCGATGAGACGGACCAGATTCCTGTGGCTGATTCGAAACTGGGTGCTAATCTCGTTCACAAACTCATCTTTCCGGCGCTCCTCGTCTTTTGCAATGGAGCGTTTAACTGCGACTCGTTGGTTGTCGTCTGTAGTTCCCTTGTAGACCACGCCGAAGAAACCTTTTCCAATGCTGGTGCTGTAGTTCTTTGTGATCTTGTCCAGCTGCTCTTTTGTGAAGATGCCGATGTTCATGCCCTTCATTATGTCACCGCCATTTTTGTCGAAGAAACCTCTCTGCTTTCGTCTCTTACGTTCCTTGCCAATGAAGCTTAATAGGAGCCCCAAAAGAACAACGGCACAGAATGTTGCTGCGAAGCACAGATAGCGTAGATGGATGTTAATCGTAACGACATTCATTGCATTTGCATGCATGTCATCTTGATTGAGCTGATTGAACTAAAGACCGTAAATATATAATTTACTATGAGTACAAGCTAGGCAGCTAGTATATACAGTAAAAAATGCTCACCTACTATCGCAACTGCAGCGCAGGAAATATGGGCCGACATCCGTTTTCAGTTTTACCATCCCCTCTTCGCCCAAAATTGCATTTGCACTCATAACCGCCGTCTTTATTACGGCATGTGCTACCACTTTGACAAGGATCTTGTTGGTCGCACTCGTTGATGTCTGTACATATATTGATGGTAAATATTTGAAGGAAAGTCAATGTAACAACTTGTATTACAAAACAGCAGTTGTTTGCAACGTAGCGGATGTAACAGTTTCTGAGAGAGGTAAGAATTAACTGACCTGTGCATCCGCCGGCAACATAGGGATTGCCGGAGTATCCGTCAGAGCAATTGCAAAGGTACCCTTGCCCTTGTGTGGCGTTGACGCAATAGCTGTGGGCGCTGGCACAGGCGGGAGCTACTGGTTTTGCTGGCAAAGGCGGGCATGTGCCATTGATGGCCCAGTCAAGCACCAGCGGAATACGTCTCTTGCCAACCCCTCTATCGTTGAGATCTTTCCGGCTAAAATTGTACCTAAATTATAAATAAGCCCACGGTTACACCCTTCTGTAGAAAAAAAATCTTAATAACTTCTTTACTTGTCATGGTGCAAACACACACAAAGCACAAGATTATCAATGGTCAAATTAGATACAAAATTCATCTATTTATGACAGTGTATGTATGTAGATATGGCACTTGCAACTTGAGACACTAGCATAACGGCGCGCGCTTCAGTTGTACGTACGTACCAGCCTTTCTCGGCCACGAAGGCATAGCTGCAGGGGCTGTACCTCCACGCAGGGCTCTTCTCAGGCATCTTACGCCAGTCGACCGCTATGGTCTGAAGGTTGGCCGGGATCGACGGCGTCTGGCAGCAACCGAGCCCCGTGCACGGCTCACCGTCGTTGGCAGCTCTTTCTAGGCTTGTGCACGTCGTGATGCAGCCAGTGAGGTAGCCCTTGCCCTCAAGTAGCGGCATGGTGTTGCACCCGATGGCCGTGAACTCGTTCCTCTCCGACGAGATCAGGAACGCCGAGCCGGCGAGGTTGATTCCCAAATTGGCGATTCCATCGGAATCGGTGGTGTTGGACGAGTTGTAGCAGATGTGCGCCACGTGAGTGAAGATGAGCATCTCGCCAGCCTCCAACGTGATGTCGATGATCTCGATGTTGCCTTTGTATGGTCTCGGAGGGTTAAACCTGTGGTTGCAAGTGACGGTGAAGCCCGGCCAGGCGCAGTTGTCGCCGATGCCGAATGGGTAGCGATTGTGTACGTTCCCGCACATGCTAGGGCAGCCCGGACGTGGAGCCGGCATTCGTGACGGCGCCATGATGGAGACGGCGGCGGCGCCGACGTCGGCACAGGCTGGGAAAGCAGCAGGGTGGGAGTAAGGAGAAACCGGTAATGCCTAGTTGTATGTTGGTAAAATGGCTGCATCACAGGTCGATATAATTAATCGGGTCGATAACATTTTTCAACTATCAATATACACTAGCATGATAAACTATACACGTGAGGCATCGACCGAATAATTAGCTTGACTTTGTATGTTTGAACTGACTGCCTACCAATTATTGGTAAGTGTGGTGGTTCTTCTCGCTCAAGATGAATAAGACACGTGTAGTGTTTAATTTTAGTGCTAGTATCCAATAATTTAGCCTCACTTGGGTGTAGGGCCTGTTTTTTTTATGGTTGTGACTTATGGCTGAAATTTTTGAATTTTAGTCTATTCACGAGAGAGATTACGGAGAAAGATACTTATTTGCAATTTCGGCCAGTACAATTGTTGGCCTTTTATGTATACTACAATTAACTTATAGAGCCTGTTTTAAAAATACTTCTTTTAAAAGTTATGTACTATAGCAAAAGTCAAAAGCCACTTTTAGAAACCGCAAAGAACAGACCCATGGACTTGTGAGATTCAAGTCTCCGTGGGAAGGAGAAGGTTTTGAAAGTTCAACTGGAAGTTCATGAAGTTGCTAGTTGTTCCAAAAATCTTATTTTTTTGAAAAAATATGAATTATCTGATATCATTGAGACAAACTACGTTGCATGCATGCACTAAAATTAGAGGCTGTGGAGCTCATTTGCGATGCTATTTCCTATGTCCACTTCTTTGAGATCGGTGCTACTTCATGCACTAAAATTAAAGATGATCCAAAAATAGAAGTCACGCACCTGTTCTTTTGCGAGGGCACCTTCTTTTTTTACTTGTTAAATCACCGCTCGTGGTGTTGACCCATTCATCTATTATCAAATGGTCTTTACAATACGAAGACTTCCCTTGCAAATGGAATGATTGGGTTTACGAAGGTAGTGAGAGGTGGCAAAAAAAAAAGAAGCGGAGTATGAAGAAATTTTCGCTTGTAATTTGTAAATCAAGACAGACACCTCTCAAATATATACTATATGGGCACCCCGATCCCGTTTCAACTAGAAAGATCTGATCATCTATCCCGTAAATTATAATAGCTTAGATTAAAAGAACTGTTCATATGACATTCAATCCAAATTAACTAAAATTCGAAATTAAAAAAAGAAACTAGCAATTTAATTTTCATACAATATCTCTAGTAATATCTATAAATAACTAAAATTTAGAATAATGATTAAATAAAATTAGCAAATTAAAACATTCTGCTACAGTCTGCTGCGTTCATATATAAAACAGCAACATGATCGACATGCTGTAAGATTGTCCATTACTTCCCCCTGTATTTCTGCCAAAATAAATATTTCATAGTACATTCTTTAGTCTCCAGTATTCCAAATATTGCTATATACATATCTGACTATATACATATCTCAAAGGTAGGTAGTACTCATCCTGATCTCAAGCATGCGAGTTAAAAAAAGGATAGTAGAGATAAGGCTAATACAGACGGCATATAATACCTCATCGATCTACAGGCCAGAGCACGACTGCCAGAGAGTCATGCATGACCTCGATATAGTGCACTTGAAAGCTGCATTAATCTGTTAAGACCAGTAGACCACCATGGGAAAATGTAATCCTGCAGGTTTTCAGGTATTATAGCAAAATTCTGCAAATTTTGACCTGAAATGTTTTCTGTCAGCTCTTAGCTAATTTAAACAAAGCCGACCTTATAGTAATTAAACTGCCACTTCTTCTTGGAGGAAGCAACTGAGTGGCCTCAGAGTACCTAGCAGAGCAATGATGTTTTTGTCTTGATCATATAATTGAATCACTACTACTTGCTAGCCTAACAAGAGTACTACAAAAGAGAGAACTGGGTCAAGAACTGTACTATTATCTGGTTCAATGCAAGTAATTCCTTCTCTACGGCCATAGATCACGTCATTTTCTTTATTTTTATTTGGATGATTTCACCTCGAGACGCAGTCATGAGTATCATATATCTCACATCGAACTTAGCCGAAATGCCGAATAGATTACACAATCTTGTATGGCATATCTGTATGATTTAGATAGTGAGTTTGGGCATACATAGACAATCTTGTGTAATGAATTGTGTAATGCGGTACAAATGCCAATTCCAATTTCAGTACTAAACTGCATCTATCGTAATAGTAGTACAGCAATGATGTTCGTAAATTCCATAGAAAATTAAGACACAAACATGCAACGGCGAATATGTTGAGCCTACTATGTTGTTGGTAGCAGCTATAGTATTGGATCCGAATATTAACCATACAAGAAAAACCTATTAAACCGATCATAGAAACACCAGTTTCAGTACCTATCAGCTAAAGAGGAATTCTTCTATTAGTATTCCCCTACTTTCCTTCATATGTTTTCAACTGGTAAAACAATCATGGATCCTTCCAAATTAGATAAGAGAATTCTTACTGATGGCATGTGCAAATCTTCCCTGTCTTTCTTCTCCTGCTTATATATCCTTTACCTTTGCCATCTCAGTGTTGAACTCTTCGACGAATTCCTTCATATCCGATCCAACTTTCCATCAATAACCGACTCTCTTTCCTTGCCTGCATTTGCCATTTAAATCTTCCAAATCTTCTGCCTTCATCGGACGGATACCTCTATCTTCCAAATAACCAGTAATCTTTCCAGGCAGGGGCGGAATTGGGCCCCTGGCAAGGTGGGCTCTAGCCCGGGGTGTGAAAAAATACACAGTGTATAGCTCAGGTACTTTTAGCTCAGCCCGGGGTAGTATTGTTAGGATTCAGCCTAGGTAGCCCAGTAGCCCATAATTTATTTCACATCCCCACCAGGCCGTCACTGTCTCCACACGGCCCATCACGCATTAGCTCGGCCCATCACTTCACGCGCTCCGACGCTCGCCCTCGCCTCAGAACCCTAACTCTACCTCTCGTGCGCGATGCGCCGCACTGCCGTAGAAGGCCAAAGCCAAAAAAGGCGACGCCGACGCCGCACCACGCCGAAGCCACCGCTCGTTGCCTCACCATTTCGCCGATCGGCGCTGCCCGCCTGCCTCGGATCTCCGCGATCCGCGCCGCCTCGCCTCGGCACCGCCCGCCTCCCGCCCACCCGTCTCGGATCTCCGCGATCCAGCGCCGCCTCGCCTCGCACCGCCCGCCTCCCGCCCACCCGTCTCGGATCTCCGCCAATCCAGCGCCGCCTCGCCTCCGGCGCCGCCCATCTCAGATCTCCGCCGATCCAGCGCCGCCTCGCCTCCCGCCCGCCTGTCTAGGATCTCCGCCGATCCAGCGCCGCCTCGCCTCCCGGCCCACCCCGTCTAGGAACTCCGCCGATTCAGCGCCGCCTCGCCTCTTGATGCTTTCCTCTTGGCATATTTTTAGTTATTGGTTGTGGTTTCAGTATGCTCTCCTCATTCTCATTTATAATTTCACTTCTGAAACCATGACTATGTATTTCTTTTCATACATATATTGGACCCACAAATCATTCATTGTTGGCTTGTTGTCACTGATGAAGTTTAAACTATGACAGTGTGCGCGCGCTCATGTGCATGTGCGTGTGTGTGTGCGCGCTCTGAAATCTGGACTTGTTTCCTGTCCTTTGCATCTCCGCTCTCTGTGATAAATATGAATTAGCAATTTCCCACACAACAGGTGATGGTTAATTAATAGTTTGAGTTTAACCTCTCAAACAACTAAGTTCTGTGCTCTATCCTTTGCAATGACAAGCTGTTTGCATGGCTTTTACATACCTGAAGTTCCATATGGGCTTATTGACTCATGGATCCACAAAGCTAAGTGCTGGTGTAGTGGGTCATTATGGTGGACATACAAAATCGAGTTAATTGCATTAGAATATTTTTCTCTGGTTGTTCTTAGAACCTTCTTGGTAACCCCTTGTTTTACCCGAGGCCATTTGTAGCTTTGTCATTGTTATTGTGTCTTTCTTGCTTGTCAGAGTTATGAGACTTGTCTTGTTTCCCCTCAAAACGCATGCTTCTCTTGGTATCTCTCTGTTACTTGTGATCCAAGCACCTGCATTGCATATAGCATTGCATGATATAGAAGATGGTCTTTCCTGTATTGATATTACATTTTTTATATTTTGATATCATACCATGTTTCTCTTATTATGCTTTATGTTTATTTGTTTAGTATTGAACTCAAATTTCATATCAGTAATGCAATTAGCCAATTATGATATACTATTGTTATATCGTGGTATTGGTACAAATTGGCGTTAGTTTTAGGTTGTTAGAGTTTAGCCCGGGACGTAGCTAAATCCTGGTTCCGCCACTGTTTCCAGGCTCATCTTAATTATAAAAACCGTTCAATTTAATTACACCCTACTATAAAACTGTCCAATTTACACATTCAATTATCAAGACCGGTGCAAAAAAGTAAAAAACCCTTGGCTCAATACCGCCGTGGTTTCTTGTTGACGTTGAATCTCGGTCATCAACCATTCCAGGTCAGCAGAGTTATTAATTAACTGCTTACTCACTCTGAGAATTATAATATTTTCAGGGAGCTCTCCATAAAATCTTCATCCAGTTCAGTCTTCCACCGTCGCAGCGCCGCTGCCCCTTAAGCCTACCTTCTCCCCTGCCGACCGCCACCACGGGCCAAGCCTGAAATCAGCGGTGAGCCACTACATCACTGCACCATGACCATTGTAACATCCCCAAATTTTCCTCTCTTTTAAAAACATACATTTTTCTGAATTTTGAAAACTATTATTGCATTTTGGGAGCTTCTCCGAAAACTTTCGATTGAAATTTCGAAACTTAAAACAAATATCCCTTGTTCGAGAACCAAAGTATGACAACCTCCAAGTAATTTGGTTCAGCACAAAATTACTGAGTTGGCAGTTACAAGCAAAGTTTCAAACTTCAAATCCAAATTAATTTTGGTAAGTAAATTAAACGCAAAACCCTATTTTTCAAAACCACCCGTGCCTAGGTCAAACCCATCGGCGCCGGGCCATCTCGGCCCAGCCGTCTCCCCTCTTCTTCTTCCTTTCAGCCCAAAATCCAGGCCAGCATCACTTCCACCCCGTCACTGTCACTGACCAGTGGGTCCGACCCCACAAGGCAGCATCTTCTTCCCCAAGCCCTTCTCTCTCCCGAGCTCTCTCTCTCTCTCTCCAGAATCTGGGTAAGTTCCTCCGTTCCAGCATGTTCCACAGTCCACACCATCCAGAACCCGGTAGGCTAGTTAATCCGCGAATTGTTCAGCGTAGCTTCGCTGCACCATAGCACTAAGCCGTGACGCCATAGCTCGCCGTGGACAAAGCACCACACCATTTGACGTGAGTTTTAAATGGTTAGGATTGCTCTGAACCTGAGAGGCTGGAGTCGATCTCGAGTTCGTAGAACGTGACCCCGCTGCTGCCGCGCTTGCCGCAGCCCTTCCCATTGGCCCTCTTCGGCCATGCCGTTGCCACCCGCAGCCTCGCCTTAACCTGTATATGCCCATGAAGAGGTTAAAATCTGGATTTAGCCGACGGTAAGCCGTCGCCACAGTAGGCCGCACGGCCCCATCGCCGCTATGTACCTCCGCACTCACGCCACTGCCCATCCCTATCCGTGCCATCGCCGATTGCGAGCTCACCGCCGTCCGTGCTTTCCGTTTTGCCGCTCGCCAGCACTCGCCGTCTCTCGCCGTGTCGGCATCAAGCTCAGCCTGAGCCGCGCTCATGGCCGACTCTGCTCAGCTCCCCCTCTGTTCGAATATAAGGGCAGAAGAGACGAAACCATGTGGCCATAGTAGCCAGAGGATTAATTAGGTATATATCCCCACATGACTAGTAATATCTAATTAAAACCGGACTATATGAACGTACCAATGGCTGATAGGCCCCATGATTTAATAGGTCGAATAGATTAGATCTATGAAAAAAGACATTGATATGTGGGCCTATGGCCCTAGACCGATTCAGTTGTGTCCAAAACATATGGATTGTGTCCCCACATATCAGCCTCCGAGGTTCCCATTCATAAAAATAACCCAGCAGTGAATAAAAACACCTAGGCCCCACCTGTCAGGCAGTGGAGACTTTCCCTACAAAAAATAATAAGAAAAAAAATAAATTATAAACCGACTGTCCCACCTTTTAGAATTTTTCAAATTTTTAGAATTAACCTACGGATTCAAACTTCAGAGAACTTCTTCTCCCTTATTTTAAATCCAAAAGACTGGTTTGTGATTCTAAATTCATTTAAATTGAACATATTTCCAACAGTACCATACTATTTTGCCCTTGGTTAATTAATTATGGATGACAGTTATGCTTAGTGGTTAATTTAAATACGACACAAATATTGCCAACACATACTTAGAACATTGTATGATATTTGGTGTGGTAACATGGTTGCCACAGGAAACTAGCTAGGAAATGTTTTACAAAATAGTGAAGGCTTGCTTTGTGCTAAAATAACCCTAAGACCCCTCCTTTGTCAAGTCAAGCATCCATATTTGCATTTAATATAAGGACTTATTGAATATTTTTATATTCATTGCTTCTCAAATATGTAGATTTAGTGGAGCACCGGTATTGGGGTACTTCTATGCATTGAAATTTGGTTATAAAGACGATGGCGAGTACAAGGTCACAGCTCCAGTCAACTGCCCATAGATATATCCTGAGTGTCTTCATTGCTATTTATCTTTCCCACCGCAAGACTCCATAGTTGGCCTACCTGGCATGTGATGTAAAACTTTAGCCACTAGGCCCATTTACAACTGTTTATTATTATACTTTTATATTTATTCGTATATATAGATGTGATATTCATCGATGTCTACTGTGCTAATTGTCTCCTGTCTATTGAACAGAGAACTAGCTCTGTATATAAAAAGAGGGTTTTGATGAGATTGGGCCCGTGGAGCAGGAAGCGCAACAAAGTGCCCATGTTGAGACAAAAAGCAACCAGTGGCCGGCCAGCCACGGACATCTACTTACGTAGTCGATCGAGTTGCTCAATTCACACATTTCTGGCACCATATTTAACTGTCCTACGGTCCTACCTCCACCGTCTCCCGACGTACCCGATCTATCTCGTCGTTGCTCGTCGACACCGTTCGCCGGAGCCGTCGGTATCCACCACTGTAGCCTAGCACGCGCTTCCATAGACCTGCGACCAGCTGCCTCCCCATGCGCCGCTGATCCACCTGCGACTCACCCGCTGATCGCCGATGATATTGTTACTTAGACGTTTCTATAATTAAGGGTGCATATTAGATTTTCGTGATAGTTAAGGTGAAATGGACTTAAGGGTAAACTATTTACACAAAAGGATTAAGGATGGATTGTTATTATTTTGCTTGGATCGTAGCCCGGGCTCATGCTGCCAGTCAGTTTCGCCTATAAAATGAACTGTTCTGCTGGATGGGCAAGGTTAGTATATGGGCCAAGAACTACGGTAGAAACTACAGCCATCTTAGGAATCTGGGCCAAGAACTTCTAGTAGAAGTATTTCCCGGCGATCTTCTGTCGCCGAAGCACCGCCTCCCTCCTCATTACTATACCCTCGTGGTGCGGTAGCGGCGGGGTTTCCGGCGAGCGGCCATCGGGAGCACGGGGAGGGAAGATGCCGGAATCGTCTATCGAGTGATATATCATGTACTCCCTAGCATCGTAGCAAGAGAGTTAACTGTATCATTTTTAGTCTAGTGAAGACTACGCTGCTGTATTCATGGGTCCCTCCGCATCATCTCCGAAGATTCGAGCTGACAATCTCTATCTTCGGAGGAGTCCCACCTAAGATGGCCTCACTCGTAAACCTCACCCACCTGCGTATTACGATTGAGCCTGAAATTATTATTATTGTGTCCCTTTTCATATTCTCTCCCTTTTTTGCGAGGTCATATTTATCTCTTTTTGACGGACTGAGCCTGAAATTGATTGACTTGGAGGTCTTTCGGAATAAAACAAACGGAAAAGAAGCAGCGACGATTCAAAAGAGTCGAGTCTTTGGTATGTGGACAAAAACAAAAATTAAGAAGCAGACTAAGACACTACCGAACCACCGGGGAAGGCGATACATGCACCGTTCCCTGTCTACTATTCTGAATCAAGATGGCGAAATGAGAAAAGAAAATAAAAGGGTTGTTTTTAGTTTGGCGTTTGCGTCACAAGAAGATACCTGCCAGCCTCATGGTCAAGCCAAGGAAATTTAGCCCAACATCACCCTATGTAACCATATAGGATATTACTATGAAACGTCATCATGAAAGTGAAGAATAAATAAATACAATAAAAGAAATCACAAAGAGTTTAAAACTTTATTAATACTTTAATAGAGAACCAACAGAAGCTGGAATAGATATTTAAAACATGGGACCGGTCCACTTCTAACCAAATAAAGAATGAAAGAACAACAAAACAGTGGCAAACCACGATGCTGAAAACTCGAGTGCTCCCACCCATGCATGATGCTATCACTCCACTGGCCTTTTACCTGAGACTGAAATAGCAAGCGTGAGATTTGACAATCTCAGCAAGTACCCAACAACGGTCGCAACACAAGAGTAAAGACAAATAATGCAACCACATGAAATAAGGGCAAGCATGACAAGTAAGCAATGGATATAAGACAACAATGAAAACTGATATCGGAAATACTGTCATAAATGGAAAGTGGATATTATGATAACTGTGTATAAAGATATCCATTACGTGACAAGTTATAGCCAATTAAAGCAAATTATGGCAAGGGTGCCAGGGACCTCATCCCACATATATGGTTATACGAGAGTAGCCAGACACAAACTTGTCCTCGACTGTATAACCGCAGACGGGTTGTAATATCCTGTGTAACGAGAATGTACGGCCCCCGTACATTACCAGGTTGGGTGGAAATGACCCCTATATGTGGGTAGCACTGGCGTGATAACCCTTAGTTCGTTATTTAGCGAATTATCCATGATATAATTAGAGAGTTGTGATTGAATTAAGGTAAAGTTATGAGTGTACGATTTAATACAATGAGACCGGATAGACAGGATTGGCGATACTAGGTGAGCGCGATGTGGAATAATGACAAGATGATAGTGATATAGTAATAAACCTAAAGAGGTATTATAATGTAGCTCACACAAGGTTATCAACCAATCAAGTTTTATTATGTGATAAGTGATTATTAGTCAAATTAACATTTATTAAGATATAACGGTCATGACTCACACAAGGAACTCTACCAATAATACATCACCATATCGGAAATATTAAACACAGAAGCTTTGGTATTTAAGAGACTGCTAATGATTTATCGTAAGTCTACAACATGATCACCCACTACCCCTACTAACGGTTTAAGCATGAACCCTAAACATTACTTAAAAGCATGAATCGTAGAACATTATTAACAGAGTATTCTAACAAACCTAAAGGCATGTGAAATAAGATAACATAGAACATTATGGTAGAAATACAATATTAACAATATAAACTCAGTAAGCATTAATAATATGATGATAACTAGGCAAACATGATAATAACCAGGCAAACATTAGAGATATGATAATAACCAGGGAATCTTCGTGATATGATATTAGTAAGGTCATTTGGTGACATGATATTACCTAGGTAACTTTAGTGATATGATAATTAGCCAAGTAACTTTGTTGATAAGATAATAGCCAGATAATCTAGTGATACGATCGGGGCCAGGTAATCTAGTGATACGATAACAATCAGGTAATCCATTGACATGATAATAACTAGGTAATTCAGTGATATGATAGTTGTACTCAATGGCAATGGTAATGAGTAAATATGAAAGAGGTAAAATGTGGAATTAAAGCAATTGGAGATAAGTTCATGCACGATTGCAAGGAGTGAAAAGGATTTCAACAAGCCAAAAGGATGAAGGCGGCCAAAAGGTATGACGACATGGTTTCGGCCTGTAAAGATAAAGCCATTTAACATGAGAGGCTACTGTTGTAGGGGTGACCCTCACCTAGATCCATTCGGTATGCTGGGCCTAAAGGCCCAATAAGCCATATAAAAAGATCAAGCTTATATCCCTGGCATAGTATGATACTGTGGGGGTAGTATGGTAATCAGACCTTATAGTCATATATGTGTGTGTATATGTGTATATATATACACATAAATATACATATACATCTACATCTACATAATTTACTGCTAGTATCCAATAATTTAGCCCCTGTTGGTTACGCACTTCGGTGTTGACTTGTGAGACGCAAGTCTTCGAGGGAAGTCAAGGTTTTAAAAGTTCAACTGGACGTTTATGAAGTTGCTTTGCTGGTTACTAGGTAATTAAGTCGTGGCGCCATTCGTTGCATTTCCATGCCAACGTGCATGCATGGATGCACATCATTTTTTTATAGTATCGAAATATAGGGTGCTACAGTGTTTTACAGAGCAAACAAAACATCTCCCAAACAAATTGCACAGATACAAGAAATTAAGGGTAATCAATCACGTACTGGGCAGCACAGCACGAAAATACATAATAGTAAGTGCATCAACTATTCAACTGGACCTAATACTTAACTATATTGGATAATCGGTGGATAATGTAAAAAAACTCATGAAAATGCATAATAGTAAGAGCATCAACTGGACCTAATAGTTAACTATGTTGGATGAAGCTTGAGATTATTGGTTGAGTGTTCGATCGTGCATGCTTCATTTCAGCTGCTAGCTTTTGCATTTTTCACGTGCTTGAGATCATCCACGACTTGTGCCATGGTAGGCCTCTCATCCACATATTCCTTGAGACAATGAACCGCAATCGTGCCAACCTTCTCGAGACGATCTATGTCTGCGGCAGATGTAAATGCCTCATCAAGCATCTCTGTCGCCCTGTTCGTCCCTGTCTCGTAAGACTTTTTAAAGTCTAATGGAAGGCTATTGTTCGCATTGTACGTCGCCTCCTTCCCCGTTATGAGCTCCAAGAGCACAACTCCGAAGCTGTAAACATCGCTCTTCTCCGTGAGAAGGCCCGTCTGCATGTACACAGGATCCATGTAACCTCTGTCCCCTGCCACGAAACCGGCATACTTCTTGTCCGTCGATGATAGGAGTTTGGACAGCCCAAAGTCTGAGACCTTTGGTTGGAAGTTGTCATCGAGGAGAATATTGCCGGATTTGACGTCCCCATGGAGTATCTTGCGGCCAGCCCGCTCGGAATGCATGTATGCGAGAGCTTCTGCAGAGCCAATGGCGATATCCAGGCGGGCCGGCAGCGTTAGGGTACTACGCCTCGCGGCTCCACGAGCATGAAGCGCATCGAAGAGGCTTCCGTTGGGGACGAACTCGACGACCAGCATGGGGACTTCCGTCTCCAGGCAACACCCCAGGAGACGAACCAGATTCGGGTGGCTGATCTGAGACTGTATTATGATCTCGTCCACGAAATATTCTTTGCCGCGTGCCTCCTCGTCGACCTTGACGGAGCGTTTAAGTGTTTTAACTGCAACTCGTTGGTTGTCGTCGTCGGTTCCCGAGAAGACCTCGCCGAAGTTGCCATTTCCAATGATGGTGCTGTAGTTGTTCGTAATCTTGTCCAGCTGCGCTTTTGGGATGAGGTTGATGTTCAAGCTCTTCAGGATTCGGCCACCATTTCTGTCGAAAAATTCTCTCCGCTGTCGTGCTCGTGTCTTACGCTCCCTGAGAACGAACCATAGGACTACCAAAGGAACGATGGCGCAGAGTGTGGCTGCAAACACAGGTAGCATAGATCGATATTAATTCGTGGCCTCATTCGTTGCATTTCCATGCCAACGTGCATGCATGGATGCACATAATCTTGATTGCGTTAATTCAACTAACAAAGGCCAGTGAGGTCGGCAAAAACGCGATCGTGCATCGGATGGAGGTTCTTCAGCAGGAACACAAAACGTAGGATATAATATCCTATCTGGTTTTACCAAAGAAAAGGATTGTAGTGGTCGGATTTTTTGTAAATTTATTTCAAACCTAAATTTAGATTTCCTGCGATTTAATAGAAAATAGAAATAATTAAATATACCATGTATTTCAACACTACTTTATTTTTTAACATGATACTATTAAAACTTTTATTTACAATAATGTTGTGCAAAGGAAAGATCATTTATTATTTATGCAACTAGTTGAATGCCCGTGCGACGCTACGGATTTTTAAAAGAAACTCATAGGTGGTAAACAATTTTAGAATATGCATACAAATATGTTCTAAAAGTTTTTAAATCCGTAACAACACACGGGCATTCAACTGGTACAGGTCAATTGTCAAAAGGCAAGAGGAATCAGGGGCATAATTCGAATGATGATGAGTTAATTTTCATTAGTTTCTAACTATATAAATTTCACAGATTTGCATCACCAAGAAAGATAGGGCATATAAAAAATTATACAGTCCAAGCAGGACTATATAAAAAATTATATAGTCCAAGCAGGACTACCTACAAATGATACATCGCAAGTGCAACAAGGCTTAATTAAAATAAGTTTATTGAGTCCGCATCAAACGGATTGATGCAGATACTTGTTCACCATTATATGCAAGAGCAAGTTTATCACTTACACGTATGAAATTTAATCCACGACATTACATTGCTCGAGCAAGAAAGTCATCGTCATCTCTGATGTCATTTCATTTCGACAACACTGCAAAATGTACGCAACAGCACTGTAAAGGAAATGGTTAACCGGAGGTGCTATCATTGGAACTCCTAGGTTTATATGTAAGTGTTTCTCAAGCTAAGTTAGCAAGGTGGGACTAACCTACACCCTTATGTGCACACACACATATGGGCCGTGATGTCACATACACCCTCCTCAAAGGACCCGACGTCCTCGTCGAACCAACATACCCACACTAGGGCAAACGATAAGGATTTCCTCTCTTGGCACGTGTTCGTGTGTTCAGTGCCAGCATATATGCTATGCCGTGTGTCCACTCCGGGTCCACACGCGCCATGCGCCATATGCCCGCGCCTCTGACCCGCACGCGCCCATGTAACCGCGAGAGTCGGGTTTGATACCATTTGTAACGCTCTAGGGTCCAAACCGGCTTAGGCCTAACCCCATTCTGGATAGGCCACGCACACGTAGCAACTCGCTTGCACTTTCGTCCTCGCTTCGCGCAAAACGGTTAACCGATGGTGCTACCATTGGAACTCATAGACTTATATGTAAGTGTTTCTTAAGCTAAGTGCTATCATTGTCTTGCTGTGGCTGATAACGCTTTGACCGTGCACCAAATTTAATGGAATACCAGATTTCCATCTTAAAATGAATACTCTTAGCTTACTAGCTGACAAGGCACATTTTTTAGTACATCGATCAACGTAGACACGACAACACTGACACTGTCGGCATCCTTCGCTGCAAGAAGAGCACGGTTGGATGTAACCATGGTGTGCACAAGCAATGTAACCATGGTGAACTTCTTCCATTGTTCCAAAACACTCATTTTCTTGGTGTTGAATGCGAAATATCAGCTGCATGGTTCTTGCTGCACCCCAAACTTCAAACCTCAAGCCTAGCATGAAAAGAAAGGGCTTGTCTCAGTGAATTTTAGTCCTAATATTCCAGTAGATTCATTATTCCCGGCCTAACAAGTATCAATACCATTTCGAAAAGAAAACAAGTATCAATACCATGTAACCCATTACTCCTTGAAATGTATCTTCCGCAGGATGCAATAGCATTCAACTCTATGCCATACTTATGTTTGATCGCAATCCTAATCTCATGATCTAAGGTCCATAATTCTCAAATGTCAAGCATACTACATGCTATAAATGCAACACGCCGCAGAAGCGCAAGGCTACGCCGCGCTAGCTGCACAGCGACCACTACCCTGGAAGCCATACTGGCTGGGCAGCTAGGACGCAGACACAGGCCAAGTATCATAACTGAAAATGGTGTTACAGTGTGTGCATAGAGGAAAACTGCATAGTTACATTAAATCTCCTTGGAAAGAATATAAACTATATATGTTGTGTTAGAACCAAAAATCTTTAATGACACGATCAAATACTTGCAAGAGATTGATAAGTAAACTGTTCTAGTCTCAAGCATATATAATACATTAGGAGTACAATATGTCCTACATTTCAGTGGCGCCGGAAAAAACAAACAATAAGAATCAACATATGTAAGTAGCAAATATAATATGGTAATTTAGGAGTGAACATATAAGCAAATATCAGAGCTACCGAAATGGGAAAAGGAAACTGCAATACTTGTGATTTGAGAAAGATTTGATATCCTGTTGGCCCTCACCATCCTCAACTGATTCATTGCGAACATGTTGTGTACTTCCTTCCCAGCATACATAAATCTAGAGAGAGCTTGGTGGTGAGAGTAGGGTAAAAAAATAAAAATCCATAAACCTCTTGAAATTATTCTATAAATTGGGGCTAAGGAGAAGGAGGGTAACAAACTATCATGGCAGGAAGCAGCATCGCTGCTATCCACACGATCCACTTGGGTAAAAATAATAATATGCAGAATTTCAGAGCAGCATTTACGTTGAAAGAGAGGGTTATCTGTTTTAAGAGCAAGGTAGCTAACACAAGTGCCGTGCCGCATCCATGAAGCACATGCATGCTCCTGCCTAGGTCAAATTATCTTGTGGAACGTATTAATATTATTAAATTAATATTTATGAATACTTGATGTTAGACTGTATGTAACTACTTAATTTCAGCTGCAATCCCAGTTCAGATCTTGCCCGTGCACACCCAGCAGCTGATCAGATGATGCCAAAATGTAAAACAAATAGATGGATTTAAAGCGGCCTCGAGTGGGCGAGGCGGGCGAAGCCTAGGATCCCATTGCAGCGGTGCCCCTGCGAGCGATGGCTCCTGGCACTTGGGTCGCTTCGGGGCGTTCGGGCCGGTAGGGCCAAGTGCGATTGACAGTTTGATCCTTGGGTCGCTTCTCCTTCTTTTTTTTTGGTTCATAGGGTAGTGCCCTTCGGAGCTTTATTTGTTGCCTGGCTTTAATTTTTACCTAACCTGATAACGTACGGGGGTCGTACATTCTCGTTACACAGGATATTATACCCCATCTACGGTTATACAGTCGAGGACAAGGTTGTGCCTGACTATTCTCGTATAACCGGGTATGTGGGATGAGATCGCTGGCACCCTTGCTATAACTTGTCACATAACAAATATCTCTAATACACAGTTCTCATAATATCCGTCTTCCATTCATGACAGTATTTTCGATATCAGTTTTCATTGTTTGCCTTATGTCCATTGTTTACTTGTTATGCTTGCCCTTTATTTAATATAGTTGCATTACTTGTCTTTACTCTTGTGTTGCGACCGTTGTTGGGTACTTCCTGAGATTATCAAATCTCACGCTTGCTCTTTCAGTCTCAGGTAAAAGGCCAGTGGAGTGATAGCATCATGCATGGGTGGGAGCACTCGAGTTTTCAGCACCGTGGTTTACCACTGTTTTGTTATTCTTTTGTTCTTTATTTGGTTAGAAGTGGACCAGTCCCATGTTTTAAATATTTATTTCAGCTTCCGCTGGTTCTCTACTAGAGTGTTAATAAAGTTCTAAACTCTTTGTAATTTCTTTGTTGTTCTTATTTATTCTTCACTTTGGCGATGACGTTCCATGGTAGTATCTCATATGGTTATGTGGGGTGCTACAGTTGGTATCAAAGCTCAGTCTGTAATTTCTGGAAAAAAATGTTTTGCACGTACACGGGGCTTTGGGTTAATTCATTCATGCATGCATACCCACTCACTTGCATCTTACCATGATTCTATATCCAATTCATGTTTCCCTTATTTCATTGTTAACCTGTGACATTGGTCCAATCCTATACTTCCCTGAATCTTAATTCCATTGTTTCGCCTAGGCTACTCTTGAAGTGCAAGGCCCTGGCTGGCACTACAAATCAACTTGCTTTCCACAATCACCCGCTAGCAATCAGAACGCGGCTCCAGTTTCTACTCCAATTGCTACTGTACCAAAGGATACTGTTGGACATCTCTACGCATTACCGACTCTGGAGTGGTGTAGTGGTCAGCACACCTTACCTCCCCATTGTTATCCATTCCACAACTTACTTTCCTCGTTCCTTGACCTTTTAGGTTTTGTTACCTTGAATTCACACTCTGCTCTTGCATTGTTAATTCGGGGAGCTAAGGTGCCCTACCGTCTATCCCGGACTGAGCTGGAAGAGTTGAAGCGTCAAATTGGATGACCTAGAGGTTAAAGGCTTCTTCTGGCGTAGTTCACCAGAGTGGATTTCTCCAATTAACTTGCGGCCGCGCGCAGCGTGGGCCACGGTTTGGCTGGACCGTTTGACCGCACGGGTAGAAACCGCCGGTCAAGATGTCGCCGGGCCACCACATCGTTCATTCGTTTAAAATTCAGGAAATTCAATAAAAATCCCAGAAAATTCCAAAAATCCCAAAATACATCTTTTTGATCGTCTTGACACCCTGAGTTCATATTTGACCTCCATTCCATCAAATTCATCTCCAAATAAATTCAAATCCCTCCATTTGAATTTTATGCAATTTACTCCTTTTTAATTAGATTATTTTTCCTAGCTTGATTAGATTCAGGATGGACTTATTGTTATTTTATGTATTTACGTTAGCTTCCGACTTCTCTAAGGCTACAGTTCAAGACTCAGCGCCGAGCACCCAAGTTTACGAGATTATCGAGACTTCCAAGCAGCAAGGCAAGTTACAAGTTTTTGATCATTTTGAATCCCCTGAAATTTAAATTACTTAATTACCATATTTTCATTGTTGTTAATTGTGAAATGTTAATTGCTTAAAATAAATAATTAGAATGACATGCTAATTAGTTACTCCTACCACTGATAAATGCTCTGTTTAATTTGTGGCCACATTCATCTTGACAGCCTTAGTAACAATTAATATATTGTATAAATATCCATAGATCATCTCATTCAATATTTTATACTACTAAGTGATTTGGCCGCTGACCGGTAGAATTTAAAAACGGGTATTAAGGTAAGAGTGTGCTGTAGAACATCACAATGTGAGCGCACGAGCAGCGGCAAGCCGCGCGCTGAGCGGCGTGGCGAGGCACTTGCAGGGGCAAACATGGACGATTCCATCATCTCCTCCCGGATCGCCGCAGACTTACTGGCAGCGTCGGCTGTACCTAGACGGAGCCTGTGCCGCGACCGCGAGGACGATGGTGGCTGCTCCGCCATGAGAGACAGCTTTGAGGTGGCTTCTAGCTGTTGGTACCGTCCGATATATAAAAAAACCGCTCTGCGAATGATGATCGCTACCGGCTAAGCTACACTGTCACCTTAGCACATTCTAGCCGAAGTGTGCATATGTTGCAATTCAGGAATTTCACAAAAACCTCCTCGAGGAATCTCACAGGAATTTTATAGTAATAGTATTACTTCCAAGTGTAAATCTTATAAAACTCTCTCGATACAACTGGGGCCACATGATATAGTGGGCATATTTGAGGAAATAGAAGTCTAGCAAACTATCTCCAACATAAAGTGGCATTATATGCCTGATAATACAAGCGATTGATAAATCTCACAACGAAGGAAATTAAATAGTACATTACAAACATAACTAATACAGTCTAACTCGACAATAATAAGGATGGATCGCTATAGAAGAAAGCCATAGCTTATAATGAAGTACCCTGGGATGGCAAATCAGAGGATACTGACTGACCATGCTTTGCATCGTTAATTTCATCTACGCATTCTCGCCCACAATTTCAGCCTCACAGGCTCTTAATTTCGCCAGCTTAAGTTCTTCCACCACTTGTGTCATGGTCGGTCTCTCGTCCACTTCTCCTCTGAGACACTGGACCGCGATGCCACCGATCCTGTCAAGGCACTCCATGTAGTGAGGCTGAGCCGCACATAAGATCTCTTTATCATACATCTCCCTTCTTGTACCCTCGTCATTGTAAGACTTGACAAAGTTTATTGGAAGGTCATGCTCCCTTCGTACTTGGCCTTCTTCCGGGTTATGAGCTCCAAGAGCACAACTCCGAAGCTGTAGACATCGCTCTTCTCCGTGAAATGCCCTGTCTTCATGTACACGGGGTCTATGTAATTCATATCTCCCATCACGGACCAGTTGGCATACCTGGTTACTGACATGAGCTTAGATGACCCAAAGTCCGAGACCTTTGGCATGAAGTTGTCATCAAGGAGAATGTTGCCGGACTTGACATCCCCATGAACAATGTTGTGGCCACCATGTGAGTGCATGTAGGCGAGCGCTTCCGCAGAGCCAATGGCAATGTCCAAGCGTACCAACAACGACAGAGTACGCTTTTCTGCTCCATGAAGCACATGGTAGAGGCTTCCATTGGCGATGAACTCGAAGACCAACATGGGAACTTCTGTCTCCAAGCAACATCCGATGAGACGGACCAGGTTCGTGTGGCTGATCCGAAATTGGATGGTGAGCTCGTTCACGAAATCATCTTGCCGACGCGTCTCGCCTTCTACAATGGAGCGTTTGACTGCGACCTGTTGGTTGTCGTCAGTAGTTCCCATGTAGACCATGCCAAAGGCACCATTTCCAATGTTGGTTTTGTAGCTCTGTGTGATCTTGTCCAGCTGCTCTTTCGTGAAGATGTTGATGTTCATGCTTTTCAGTATTTGGCCACCGTTTCTGTCAAAAAGCCCTCTTAGCTGTCGTCTCTTTTGCTCCCTGCGAATGAACCACAATAGGAGTCCCAAAAGAACGACGACACAGACTGTGGCTGCAAACACAGATAGCGTGGATCGATATTAATTAACCATGGCATTTCCTTGCCAATATGCATGCATGCATGTATTCATGTCCATAAATTATTTAGTATGAGTAGAAGCTATTCTTTCATTATTTTTACTAGTCATTTTGGACACTGACATGGTCTCCAATATACATATTATGTTTGACAAGTACTTTTTTTTTTCTAATTATATGTCAGTAAAAATTAAAAAATGATATGAAAGCACTATTGATGATAAATATACTAATGTCATATTTATGTGATAAATGTAAGTAGTTTTGTGTATATTAATGATCAAAATTTGTAATGTAGGAAGTAGGATAATAAGAATGCTCACCTGCTATCGCAATTGCAGACGCAGGAAATATGGGCAGACATCCCTTGTCACTTTTACCGTCCCCTCGTCGCCAGAAATTGCATTTGCACTCGTAACCACCCTCGGTGTCACGGCATGTGCTACCACTTTTACAAGGATATTGATTTTCGTACCTCTTAGGATCTGATTTCCGGAGCTCGCACTCGTTAATATCTGTGCATTGAATATTCGAAAAATATGTTTAACAGCATGAATTCGAAAACAACAAGTGTTCATTAGTGGATGGGATAAGCTCAAAGATAGGTAATGCTTGCGGACAAACTAACTTGTGCATCCGCCGAAGTCATAGGGATTGCCAGAATATCCGTCGGAGCAATTGCAACGGTACCCCTGCCTTCCTGTGGCGTTGACGCAATAGCTGTGGGCGCTGGCACAGGCGGGAGCTACAGGTTTTGCTGGCAAAGGCGGGCATGTCCCATTGCTCGTTATGGCCCAGTCTAGCACAAGCGGAATACTTCTCTCACTAACCCGTCTGTCACCTGTACCGTTTAGGTCTTTCCGGCTAAAATTGTACCTAAATTATAAATAAGTTAACTGTTACTCGCTCCCGTAGAAAAAAACAAACTTGATAATTAACTTCTTTACATGTCATGGTGCAAACTCACACACACAAAGCACAAGATTATCGATGGTCAAATTAGATACAAAATTCATCTATTTATTCTTTGACGGGAATTCATCTATTTATTTAATCGCCAAAAAATCATCTATTTATAGTAATACTATTATATATATACTTTTCAGATGGGAGTCAAAAGGAGGCACGACGGATCGAACTCCCACTTTATGACAATGTATGTATGTAGATATAGCACTTGCAACTTGAGACACTAGCATATTTATAACGGCGCGCTCTTCAGTTGTAGGTACGTACCAGCCTTTCTCGGCCACGAAGGCGTAGCTGCAGGGGCTATACCTCCACGCAGGGTTGACAGCGATGTTGCCGTTGCAGTCGTTGATACCCCAGTCGACCGCTATGTTGCTAAGGTTGCTCGGGACGGACGGCGTCTGGCAGCAACCGAGCCCCGTGCATGCGTCACCGTCATGGGCGGCGTCGTCCACGCTCACGCACGTCGTGATGCAGCCGGTTAAGTAGTCCCTGCCCTCGAGGTACGCCAGGGTGTTGCACCCGATGGCCGTGAACTCGTTCCTCTCCGACGAGATCAGATACGGCGAGCCGGTGAGGCTGAATCCCCAGGCGATTCCGGATTTAGTGGTGTTGTTTGAGTTGTAGCAAATATGTGACACGGGAGTGACGACGCGCATCTCGCCAGCCTCCAACGTAATGTCGATGATCTCCATATCGTAGTAGTAGGGTCTTGGAGGGTTAACGCTGTGGTTGCAGGTGAGGGTGAAGTCATCCAAACCCGGCCAGGTACAGTCGACGCCGATGCCGAATGGGAAGGGAATGTGTACGTTGCCGCACATGCTAGGGCACCCCGACGGCATCGGTGATGGCGCCATGTCGGAGACCGTCGGCACCGGCTGGGAAAGTACTAGGGCGGGAGTGAGGAGAAACCACAGCACTAACTGTGGTATGGCTAGCGCTAGGACGTATTTCATCGTGTTGGTAAATAAAGAAACTAAGAGCTGGTTAACTTTGCCAATCCGAGCGTGTGTAAGCCCCAGCTGCTCTCAGCAGGGTATTTATAGGCGCCCGTACATCAGGGGAGAGAGACCTTAAAGTAAATTGTGCTAATAAAATATGAACTCAAATACCACATACATGTTATCAGCCGCTGTCTGCAGCCAAAGGAGTAAACATTTTAAGCTCAACTGCTCAAGTAATGTTCATCTTCGATCGTTTGATCGCCAGAATGACCTGCGTATATATTATGAAATTATATGGAGGCTGGCATGTACGGATGCACGTCTCTCCTTGGAATCTTTACCGGTTCTTACGGGCAAAAACCCATGTTCCTTCCGATAATTAAGCACTTGTCCTCGTCAAACAATTGATCTATCTAGCTCTTATGATGCAAGAATGAGCGTGTTTTCATTACGTTGGCAACATGACTTCATCACAGGTCGATATAATTAATCGGGTCGATAAGATTTTTGAACCATCGATGTACACTAGCATGATAAACTATATCAAATGGGGCATCGACCGAATTAGCTTGACTATACTATTATTGGTAAGTGCGGTGGTTCTCGCTCAAAATGAATAAGACAGGTGTAGTGTTTAATTTTAGTGCTAGTGTCCAATAATTTAGCCCCACTTGGGTGTAGACATGTGAGATTCAAGTCTCCGTGGGAAGGAGAGGTTTTAAAAAGTTCAACTGGACGTTCATGAAGTTGCTAGTTGTTCCAAAAATCTGATTTTTTTTAAAAAAAATGAATTATCTGATATCATTGAGACAAAACTACGTTGCATGCAAGAAGTAAATTAGAGGCTGTGGAGCTCCTTTGCGATGCTATTTCCTATGTCCACTTCTTTGAGATCGGTGTTACTAGGTAATTAATTTCCCGTGAAAGTAGATGTTCCAAGATCGAATGTGACCTTTTCTCATCGTTAAAGAACAGGTGCGCGCGTGACTTCTATTTTTGGATCATCTTTAATTTTAGTGAATGTGCTGGCTACCCCACTGGAGCTTTAGATACAAAATACGTGGTAGAATGTGCAAAGTCAATGCTCGTGGTGTTGACTCATCCATCTATTATCAAATGGTCTTTACAGCACGAAAGCTTCCCTTCCACATGGAATGATTGGGTATACGAAGGTAGTGAGAGGTGGCAAAAAAAAAAACGGAGCATGAAGAAATTTTCAATTGTAAATTAAGACAGCCACCTCTCAAATATATATTATATACACACTCCGATCCCGTATCAACTAGAAAGATTTGACCATCTATCTCGCAGATCTAAGTTATAATAGCTTATATTAAAAGAATAGTCCATATCAAATATAATATAAATTAACTGAAATTCGAAATTAAAAAACAAGCAATTTAATTTCCATACGATATCTCCAGTAACATCTATAAATAACTAAAATTTAGAATAATAATTAAAGAAAAATTAGTAAATTAAAAAAGCTCATGGCAAGTACAATCCAATTAACTAAAATTTAGGGGGAAATTAGCAAATTGATTTCTATACAATTCCAAAGTAAATCCCTGAAAAATAAAATCTATCTATTATATACTAAAAAATTGATGACACGAGTTTTGTAAGTGCCAAGAAAAAAAAGAAATAAGGTAGACATTATCATTAAAAAATCCATTCCCCAATCCAGTAGACCTTTATTTTGGTTAGTAAACGATTATTATTGGATGTTTTAGATAAAATAAAGAATCTTATATGACAAAAATACCTATTATAAATTCTAGATGAATCTAATAAATAAAAATAATCGCACATGGGCTACACAAAAAGCCACGTAGGTGAAGAAAAGAATATATGGTCGAATGTGCAAAGTCACTGCTCGTGGTGTCGACCCATTCATCTATTATCAAATGGTCTTTACAGCACGAAGGCTTCCTTTCCAAATGGAATGATTGGGTTTACGAAGGTAGTGCGAGGTGACAAAAAAAAAGCAGAGTAAGAGAAAATTTACACTTGTAAATCAAGACAGCCACCTCTCAAATACTTAGGGGTTCCAATTGACGAGAAAAGAATTAGGACTTGTTTTTTTTTAACTGCGGTTTGTGGCTTTTGAACTGTTTATATGAAAGATTACAGAATAACAGAAACTCATGTGTGGTTTTTGCCGATATAAATGAAGTCGGTATAATATGTACTACAATTAACTAGTAGTTTCTATTTTAAAAAGATACTCCGTTTAAAAGTTAGTTACTATAGAAAAACCGAAAAATAATTTTTAAAAACCGAAAAGAACAGAGCCTTAGAATCATTGATTGGAACTCAACTCAATCTAGACATATATGGTAGAATGAAAATGCATGGAAATAAATGAACACAAGGAGCAAGCTAGTACTAGCGTACGTAGTGTGTATATCGATCCCTGCATGCATGGCTAGGTAAGCTCTTGCTTGCTGCGTTGCAGGTTGGGAACGCAACAAGTAATATCCATCGCCACAAGAGCCACCGGGAAGAAGCAGGCAACCCTAGTATTATCCTTGTCGAGAGGGAAAAATTCTAATATGCAACGGTGATATAACCGAGTTGGTGTAACAAGCCAATAAGACTGTGACACATGGCAATGTACACTGTAGCAGCCACTAAAAACAAATAAAAATACTGTTTTCGTATATCTTTCCGTACATCTACAGTACTACTACAGTGAATTTTGCCCACGTGGCAGCCCCGGATTGGCTTGTGACATAAAGCCGGCTGTGCAACGGTGACACAGTAAAATCTCCCGTCGAGAGGGGGCACCGCCACTGGCTGGCTGTGCGATCCTCTAAATTTTGCCCGGCTTATTTGTACGCAGGAGCAAATCTACAGAATTTTAACAATTGTTTTGTTTGCTTGATTGTCCTTTTTTTTTTGGCAACGAACCAAATCAAACCAAATCCTGGTTTTATCCATTCCTTACCTTATCTTTGGATGTCATTTATTGGCTGCCTCTTATTTTTTGAGGAACCTAATTTAATTTTATTAGCGGCTAATATTAATAATTAAGTACTGGGCCCAGCAATCATCACCTGGGCTTAGGCTGGCTGTTTACTGGGCCTTCGCAAAGAGGCGGTGACATCGTCGCTTTACGCCCTGCTAGCTAGGGCCCACATGTCGGTGGCGGTGGGGTGCGCTCCTTCCACGCGGCTTCCGGATCCCGATTGCGCCGCCCCCACGGATCGCCGGCGATGCGGGCGCGACCTCGTCCTCCTCCAGTCCTACCCCGACCGTACCTCGGCAACCCTAACCCTAGGTATGATGTGACAGGCCATTCTCTTCTCGCCTTTCGCGTTCCTGTTATCTGCGCCGTCTCCGCGCTGGTGATGATCTGGTCGGTTTTTGGGCGTTCCGCGCGCTGAGAATTCTGTGGTTCTTCGTTTTTCTTCTTTGTTCGTTCGTCTGGAATTTGTGAGGCTGGCGTTAGCTGATTCGCGGATTTGGGATCCCCGAAGCGGAATTCGTGTAGTTTGCAATTGAAGCTGGGTTCTTCGATGAGATTTGGTGCTTCGAACCCGAACCCTGGGTACTACGAATCAATGGGATTCGTGTTTGATAATTTTTTTCTTATTCGTTTGGAATTTGTGGGGCATCGATATTTGGGTCCCGATGAACCCGAATCCTAGGCACTACAATTCTAGGCCGGTGTTAGAGGAAAGTTGAATTTGAGATTCCCGTGGTGGGATTCGTGTAACTTTGCTCTTCTTTTGAACTTGCATGTCACGATTGGAGTTTGGGTGGATTGGAGTTGCGTCCTATGAGATTTTGCACGCCTAATCCGTGCCCGTGTCCATTACATAATTAGGTGTTTCAGTGCTAAATTCCTTCTTTACTTGTGTAATTTGCGATACAGGGAGCCCACGCCCGTGTATAGGGGAATTGTGGATTTTGGGATTCCCTTATTAGTGGAATTCATGTAGTTATTGATTCGTTTTGTGGTGGCATACTGTAGTTTGGTGGTGGTTTTGATGGTGTGTAATTTCTTCCACTATTTTAATGGATGGAAGCTATGATCTTAATCTGGTCTTACTGCCCTTAGCTTAGTTTAATGCTACGGATAGCTAATTATGTAGCAGGATAATGTGGCATTGTTGTGGTATTAGTATTCTCGATCAATCAAAGATGGTTTGGCGTGTGGTCCGGACATACTGAGTCCATCTTTAGGGAAAGGTGGTTGGGATTCATCTTGTGGAATTCAGTATTCGTGTATTGCACTGATTTAACTCTTTATTTTCTGAACTTGGTTTATTGTGATTTTTGTGGAATAGATCTTTTGTGATTTGGTTTTTGATAAGTAGATCCATGGATGTGATAATTTTAGGTTGTGTGCCGAACTTATTTTGTTTCATGTGACGGACAGCTCATTATGTAAAAAGGGCTGATGAGGCCAATTAGTGTCAGATATGAAGCTCAATCCTCGGATCCATGATAAGGCCCCTAAACCCATCGATTGGAGCAACATGAACCATCGGACTGCTTGCCCTTATACCTTACCCTTTTCTCGAAAATAGATGGAGCAGAATTTATTGGTCATAGTAACGTCGTGTTGATTTTGAAAACTAAAAGACTGTTTTTACTAGAGGAGTACTACGGTATGACTTTTCCAAATTTATTTGGCGTGCGTCCGCTATGTACAATTAAGTAGCCACGCTAGCTAGCTGATGGCTATATATATGAACACAAGCAGCAGCTAGCTAACATCAAGAATTGCCATCACTTACCGATCATCTCTAATCTGCTCGGTAAGTTGATTAATTAATTCACATGATGATTGCTTCCTCTTATTTCAGATGTTCTCCGCTAGCAGCGGCATGTTGCGACCGCTGCTTATCGTCGTCACGAGCAACGCTCATTGTTGGTCATTGCGACCCCTCGGTGAGTCGCCAGCAGCGCGCCGCCAACGATGATGAGCGTGTTGATGGAGAGGTTCATCCGGTGGATGGCGGTCAGAGCGGTCCTACTCCTCCATGGAGGAGAAGCAGCGGTTCAAGATATACGCGAGCAACATGAGGTACATAGAGGAGGTGAACGCCAAGGGGCTCTCGAACGTGCTCGGCGAGGGCCCGTTCGCCGACCGACGCAAGAGGAGATCGTGGCGCGGTACACGGCGGGTTGAGGTGCTAGCTGTTGACAATGGGCGGCTAAAGTTATTGACAGTTTGTCAATAGCATTTTTAATTTATCTTTTTTTAATTATTTTTTTGATTTTTTTATTTAGAAAAAGCAAAACAGTCACTACAATGCATTTGTCTTACAAAAAAGGCCAGAAGCCCACAGCGGCTTGGAGCGGGGGTTAGTGTTGATGATGCTTTGAATGTGAGAAGAACCATCACATTGAGACTTGGGTTGATCTTTGCTAAATAAACTATTGAATTCCATCAAACTTGTTAAACTGAGTTATAGAAATGTGTGAAGCGCTAACCTCCTGAGTGACAATAGTAATGGATCTATCCTTTTTGTTAAACAAAAAAAGGCATTCCTAGCCTTCCATATGAACCATAACAGATGAAAGATGAATTCTCTATCTTGTCGGTTATGAACTTGGGTAAAAAATAATAATATGAAGAATTTCAGAGCAGCATTTACGTTGAAAGAGAGGGTTATCTGTTTTAAGCGCATACTATGTATAATAATATTATCTTGTCCGCCGACGCGCTGCTAGTTGTCCGCCCTGCAAGCTTGAGGTTATGAACATATGTTTGTGTGTGTATATATATATATATATATGTATATGTACGTATGTTTGAGAGAACTTGGAAGAATTTTTTTTAACACAGCTTACATGACCCACTGGGCCGGATCATGTTTCAGGTTGGGCTGCCTTTCCCTCTTGCGTACTTCAGTTTGAGCCTGGCCACTGCTGGTCTCCCCGCCCATTGCTATGGCTAGGCGCCGCCGTGACAACATCGGCCGCCTGACATGGCATCACTCTCCACCAAGAGTATAGTCCACTTCTTTTATTTTTGTCATCTGTTTCTTTTTTCTTCGAAAGTAAAAAAACAAACATCAAAACGACGCGGCCTTTTTAAACGTGTTCTTTAAGCGGTTTTTCAAACTCAAAAACGTATGTATCATTAGTATCGGTGTCTTCACTATCTATTACCGTATCAAAAAACACAGAAAAAACCACCAACCACAGTAAAAAAACACCTCAAAATCTATTGTCCGTTCATCTCGTCATGCTTCCTGGTTGTCATTAATCGAGGAGAAAAATATGAATGCAATATAGAGCCAGAACATCCCACACACATGTACCTGCTGCATTGAATGTTTTCTTTGCTTGGTTGTCCCAAGTACGATGGACATAATCAAACCAAATCTTTTTTCAATGCATTTAATGCTTTATATCTTAACTTTGGAGTTCATTGGCAGTTTCTTGGATGTTATTTGTTGGCTGCTAATAATATTTGATGTCCTCTCAAAAAAAACAAAATAGTTGATGCATTGGGCCCAACGACCTTTTCCTGGGCTTTAGTTACTCGACCTCGGCGAAGAGGCCGTAGGCTTGTCTATGGACTAAACACAGAATAGAAAGCAGAGCTTCAGAAAGGGGCAAAAGGATTGTGCCACATCCAACAAACCGACGGCTTTTTAGTCTTTTCTCCTCTTATTCCTCGCCAGAACACCGGTTTGTTACACATGCATTTTATTCGATTCACTCCACGAT